>JAKSZT010054338.1:597466-762568 GCA_026826555.1 Tolypeutes matacus | reverse complement strand
TTTTTTTTTTTTTTTTTTTTTAAGAGGTGCTTAGATTACCTAAAATATTACACGGAACCTACCGGGATTCCCATGTTCCCCACCTCCCACACCTCCCACCACATCCCACCCAAACATTTCCCACAAGTGTGGCCCATCACCCTCAATGGACTTACACATCCTGGGGCCTTGCCATCAACCATAGACCACAGTTCACATCGTAGACCACACCCTCTCCCACACAGTTCTGAATGGTGTGTGCTGATTTAAAATGGCCTACATCCATTGCCACAAAGGCACTCAGGACAACCTCCAAATCCCAAAAAAGCCCCTGTATTTCAACTGCACATCCCCTCCCTGCCCCAAAAGTGTCCAGTGGCCACTGGCTCCACCTCACTGTTATAATTTCTTCCATTGCTAGAATCACCATATGTGTACAACAGAATACCATCAAGTCCACTCTAGTCCATAGTTCTTCCCCAAGTCCTGAGGGGACTGGGATGGTGATGTTCACTCTACCTCCAAGTGAGAGAGGGCTTATATCCCATGGATATGGTGGGTGGGATGATCCTGCCTGCAGATGCAGGCCCTCTCCATTCCCTGGGATGGCCGTGCCCATCATTATCTCCTCGCCAGGTGACTTGAATGAGTCCATTGAGCTGTAGGGTAGGAGTTGCAGCTCCACTGAGATTCCACGCACACCTGGCACATAGGTAGGCCAGAGGCTCCAGTCTCAGGAAGTATACCTAAAAACTCCAGCATCACATATAGGTTTGAATAGAAGGGACTGATGAACCATGTGCAGGGAGGACTTATTTGAGTCCAATTCTGTCACTCTCAGGAGCACAGATTCCACAATAGAGCCCACTGATAAGGTGTCAGTCTCTGGGGCTATCCCCCCTTATATAGGACCTGGGTGTCTCCAGAGCTCTCAGGAGCCCCTCTGTGTGGGGTGATATGCACTTTGATGTTCTGTGAGCTCCTACTGAGGTGTGCATAAGCGTTACCTCTGGGATGATCTCCCGACTCTCTTTGAAGTCTCTTAGCCACTTGAACTCATTTGTCTTTACCTTTTCCCCCTTTTATTCAAGGTCTTTTTCCAGTTGTGTTGCCAGTTGGCACTTGGTATTAATCCCTCGTTGCCAGGGAGGCTCATCCCCGGGAGTCATGTCCCACGTTGGGGGGAAGGTAATGCATTCATATGCTGAGTTTGGCTTAGAGAGAGGCCACATTTAAGCAAGAAGGAGGCTCTCAGGTGGCAACCCTTAGGCACCCCATAACAGTAAGCTAAGTTTCAGTTACAAGAGCAAAGACTCATAAGGGTAGTCATCAATAAAAAGAACTCATCAGTGGGCCATCCTCTTTTGACAGACACTGTCCCTGCACTCAGAGGACTGTTGCTGTTTCCTTGGAGAATGTGGCAGAGCTCTCCAGGCTAGGAATTCAGATTTCCTCATTTATTATGTGATTGTCCACCCACCGTGACCATGCCCCATCCTTTGATCTTTTGAACAATTTTGTTTATCTTTCATGTATATTCGGATGAACTTACTCCCATGAATCCCCCCTCCCAGACACCCCCCACCAATAATCCCCTGCAGTACCCATTGTAACCCTTCTGTGATCTAAATCTTCCATGAACATATAGACCATAAAATAATCAAATACACTTAATAGGAAAAAGAAACAACAATGATAAGCTTCCATGCAAGAGATAAACATAAGGAAACTCAGGAAAAAAGCAAACAAACCATCAAACAAAAAACAAAATAAAATATAATTAGCGGATTGGGACATTCAAAAAAATGGGGAAAAAAGCAAAAGAAATGCCTTAAATATATATATATATATATATTCTTTTTTTCCTTTTATCACTGTGTTATCGGATGTCCGGTGTGCTGTGACATCGTCCCCCTCTCAATCCCCATTGTCTACCAAATTTTCATTTAATTTTCAAAGAAGTTTTAGGTCACAGCAAAGTCACACACGGAGTACCAGAGACTCACATATACCAAACCACCTCCCCTTCCCCACCCCATATTAAACACCCCCCCCTTTTGTTTTGGATGTTAGCATTGTTATAACTGTTATTCAGATAGCAAAATATAGCAACTAAACTTTGCAATGATTTACAGTATAGTTTACAATTTAGACGATACAGTTTAATAAGTTTTGATTATATTTACCATGTCCTGTGTCCATTACTGTAAGGTAATGAAAAACCTTTCCCATGAGGTGGTCAATTGATTTTTGACAAGGCTGCCAAGTCCACTCAGTTGGGAAAGAATAGTCTCATCAACAAATGGTGCTGGAAGAACTGTATATCCATATGCAAAAGAATGAAAGAGGGCTCCTGTGGCAGTTTGAAGCTATTATAGACCCCAGAAAATACTGTTCTTAAAGCTAATCCACTCTTATGCTTGCAGACCTATTGTAGGTGGGATCTTTTGATTAGATTACTTTGGTTAAAGGCCTTTGATTAGATTGCATGACCCAGGGTGGGTCTTAATTTTGTCACTGAAACCCTTTATAAACAGAGGAATAAAAAACTGCAGGCACAGGAGAAAAAAAACTGCAGAGACAGAAGCGAAGCCTCCAGAAGTTGAAATCAACAAAACCAAGGAAGAGAAAAGTCACAGACGAACATTCCAAAGCTGAAACAATGAGATCTGGAGGTGAGGGGAGAGACGGGTGGACATGGCCATGTGCCTGATTACCCACCACTGAAGCTTGGGAAGAAAGGATCTCCTGATGATGCCTTGATATGGATACTTTAAAAAAATTTTTTAAAGAAGCTTTAGATTACATAAATGTTACATAAAAAATATAGGGGATTCCCATATGCCCTACCCCCTCCCCCTCCCACACTTTCCCACATTAACAACATCTTTCATTAGTGTGGTACATTTGTTACAATTGATGAACACTTATTGAAGCATTGCTACTAACTGTGGACTATAGTTTACATTATAGTTTACACTCGGCCCTGCATAATTTCATAGGTTATGTCAAAATGTATAATGGCCTGTATCTGTCATTGCAATGTCATGTAGGACAACTCCAATGTCCCGAAATGCCCCATGTTACACCTATTCTTCCCTCTCCCTCCCCTCAGAACCTCTGGTGATCACTGCCTTTATATCCATGATAAAAGTTCTTCCATTGCTAGAATAATAACGTCTGTAATAGAATAATAATGAGTCTATTTTAGTCCATTGTTCATTCCCCAATCTTGAGAATTTCTGGGTGATGATGCTCACTCTGTTTCTAATTGAGAGGGGCCTAGGTCTCATGGGGCAGATGGATGGAACTATCTTGCTTGCAGTTGCAGACAGTCTCTGTTCTTTGGGATGGTCGTTATCAATCAACATCTCCTTGTTAATTGATTTGGACACTTTTAGAGCCTCAGAACCTTAAAGCTTTTAACCTAATAAATCCCTATTATAAAACCAACCCATTTCTGGTATATTGCTCCAAGTAGCTTTTAGCAAACTGAAACAGCCCCTATCTTACACCATGTACGAAAATTAACTCAGAATGGATCAAAGACCTAAATACAAGAGCCAGGACTATAAAACTACTAGAAAGAAAAGTAGGGAAGCATTTTCAGGATCTTGTGTTGGCAATGGTTTCTTAGACTTTACACCCAAAGCACAAGCAACTAAAGAAAAATGGATAAATGGGACCTCCTCAAAATAAAAAATTTGTGTGCATCAAAGGACTTTGTCATGAAAGTGAAAAGACAACCTACTCAATGAGAGAAAATATTTAGAAACCACATATCCTTTAAGGGTTTACTATCCAGAATATAGAAAGAAATAATAAAATTCAACACTAAAAAGGCAAATAACCCATTAAAAATGAGCAAAAGACTTGAATAGACATTTCTCCAAAGAGGATATACAAATGGTTTAAAAGCACATGAAAAGATGTTCAACGTCACTAGCCATTAGAGAAATGCAAATCAAAACCACAATGGGATATCATTTCACACCACTAGCATGGCCACTGTTAAGTAAACAGAAAATTACAAGGAGAGGATGTAGACAAATGGGTACACTCATTCAGTGCTGGTAGGAATGTAAAATGGTACAGCCACTGTGGAAGATAGTTGGGCAGTTCCTCAGGAAGCTAAATATAGAATTACCATATGATGTGGCAATCCCACTACTAATTATATACTTAGATCAGTTGAAAGCAGGGACCTGAACAGATATTTGCACATCAATGTTCATAGTGGTATTATTCACAATTGCCAAGATGTGGAAGCAACCAATGAAGAATGGATAAACAAACTGATACATACAGATGATGGGATCCTAATCAGCTGTGAAAAGGAATGAAGTCCTGATGCATGCAACAACATGGATGAAACTTGAGGACAAGGTTCTCAGTGAAATAAGCCAAACATAAAAGGACAAATATTGTATGATCTCACTGATATGAACTAATTATAATAAGCAAATTCATAGAGTTAGAATCTAGAGTATAGGTTACCAGGGGATAGATTGGAAGTAGTGAGTGGGGAGTTGATGCTTAATTGGAGCAGAATTTCTGTTTAGGTTGATTGTAAAGGTTTGGAAATGGATGGTGATGATGGTAGCACATTATTGTGAGTGGTTGAATGGGGAAGTTTTGGGTCATGTATGTTGCTAGAATGAAAGTTAGAAGATAAAACATGGAACTATATAACACAGTGAACCCTGTTGTGCACAATGGAATGGATTAATAATACAAGTATAAGAATGTTCTTTCATGAATTATAACAAATGTATGGCACTATTACAAGGCGTTAATAATAGAAGTTCTTTTTTGAATCCCAAACTATTATGCCCTTAAACTAATCTATTCCTGTGGGTGTGGTACCCTTTGATTGAATTAGATTTACTTTAGATCACTTGATTAGATTGCTTTTGATTGGACTACAGCAGTGAAGCATGACACAGGTTGAGTCTCTTCCCTCTTGCTGGGTCTTACATAAATGGAGACACACAAAGAGAGACTCAGAGGCCTCCATGTTCACCTACAGCTTCAGAAAGGGCTGAGGGAGGTCCTGGAGTACAGAATCAGCAGAGCACAGAGGCATGGAAAGAGGCCCCTAGGAGGCTGAGTCCAAAGAGTAGCTCAAGGCTGAGGAGATGAGCTCTGCCATATGCCTGGATCACCATGTGACAGGATGCCAGGATCACCAGTAGCTGACTTTGGTGAGAAAGGATTTCTGATGGTGCCTTGATTTGGACACTTCATGGCCTCAGAACTGTAAGCTTTTACCCCAAATAAAATTCCCATTTCTTGTACTTTACATCAGCAGCCCTTTGTGATTCTAAGACAGAAATTGGTACCAAGAGAGTAGGGTTCATGCTGCTTGCAATTACCAAAAATGTTGGAAAGGCTTTATAAATGGTTAAGGGGTATTTTTGTAGGAATTGTGAGATGCTTGATAGAAAAAGCCTAGAATACTTTGAAGAGACTGTTGGTAAAAAATATGGATGCCAACTCTCTTCTCCATCATGGCTTCCACTCTCATGCTCTCTGTTCCTTCCTCTGTCCTTCCCATTTTGTCCATTTCACTGTTTTCACTCCCTCCTCTTCCCTTTGTCTATTTCTCATTGTCTACCTTTTCTCTCTCTCCCTCTGTCCCTTTGCTCCCTCTGTCTCTCACTCATCTCCCTCTCTGCCTTTCCCATTCCCTCTCTCCTTTTATGCTGTCTCTTTTCGACTCCACTTTTCTCTGCCTTTCACTCTCTTCCTGCCTCTACCTTCCTGTTTTCTTACTCATGGTCTCCATTTCTCTCTATGTCTTGCTCTCTCTCTCTCTCTCTCTCTCTCCATGTTTTATGTCTCTCTTTTGAGACTCTCCCCCCTCCACCTCTGCCCTACCTCCCCACCCTTCTCTCTCCTCTTTCTCCCCTTTTCCCCTCTCCCAGCAATTACCAGGTCTGGCTGGGCAGACACAACCTGTTTGAGGACGAGACCATGGCCCAGTTCTTCTTGGTCAGCAAGAGCTTCCCTCACCCGCTCTTCAACTTGAGCCTCCTGAATAGCCACAGCTGCCTCCCAGGGGAGGACTACAGCCACGACCTCATGCTGCTCCACCTGGAGGAGCCGGCCATGATCACCGACACCGTGAAGGTCATAGACCTGCCCACCCAGGAGCCCGAGTTGGGAAGCTCCTGCCTGGCCTCGGGCTGGGGCAGCATCACACCGGAGCAGTTCTCATACTCAGACGAACTGCACTGTGTGGACATGGAACTCCTGCCCAACGACGTGTGTGCCAGGGCCCACGACCAGAAGGTGACGGATTTCATGCTGTGTGCGGGCCACCTGGATGGCGGCAAGGACACCTGCGTGGGTGACTCGGGGGGCCCACTGGTGTGCGATGGCATGCTTCAAGGCATCACATCATGGGGCCACATCCCCTGCGGCAGCCCCCAAAAGCTGGCCGTCTGCACCAAGCTGACCCCGCACCTGGAGTGGATCTACGAAACCATGGAGGCTAACCCCTGAGGGCCGGCTCCCCACCCCAGTAAAACTGAATGCGCATCCAAAAAAAAAAAAATATATGGATGCCAGGATGCCAGATCTTTCTTCCTCCAACTGGGATAGAATAGCCAGAGGGTTTTACACCTTGTCAGGTAGGGCCTACTGCCCCTAATCAGCAGGAAGTAGTTACAGAAGAATGAATATTTCCTTTCAACACCCTTTTAAGAATAAAGGATGTGAATATTCTTGTTGACCTGATTTTGTGATAATCAAGGTAGGCTAAACATTTGCTACATTAGAAACCATGCATATGTCCCCAGACCTAGTTTTTCTCTCTAGGTCTGGTTTTTAATGCTGGTGATAAACTAAACCTGATTTAGTATATGACCATCCTGTATGGGAAAAGACTGTAACTTTGGGTATCTTTGGTCAACCTTAAGAGATATAGCAGGGGAACTGATGTGGCTTGGGTGGTTGGGTGTCCGTCTCTCATATGGAGGGAACTGGGTTCGATCCCTGGGACTTCCCAGTAAAAATTTAAAAAAAGAAAAATATAGAAGGTGTGTGGGCCACCAGGCCCTGCGCACAGGTGCGCCGCCAGGCCCCGCGAGTGGGTGAGCCACCAGGCCCCACAAGCCACGCAACAAGATGGTGACATAACAGGAGAGTGACACAAGGGAGAGCCAAGACGAGATGCGCCGAAAAACCAGGAACTAAGGTGACGCAGGCGGTAAGACGCCTCTCTCCCATATTGGAGATTCTGAGGATCGACTTCCAGTGAAGACAGAAGGAGGAGGATGGGAAGAGAGGGCAGGAAATGGACACAGAGAGTTGCCCAGTGAGTGGACACAGAAACAGCAAAAATGTGTGTGTGTGTGTGTGTGTGTGTGTAAAAATGGATAAAAGTACATAAATCCTTAAAAAAATGTATAGGGGAGGAAGATACGGACTATAGTTAGTAGTAATACTTTGACGATGCTCTTTAATGATTTGTTACCAAATGTTTCACAACAATGCAGGGTGTTTGTGGGGGGTGGGGGGGTAATGTGTGGGAGCCCTGTATAATGTTATGCACGTTTGTTTTGTTAGTTCACGATGTTTACTGAACACTTAAAGTTTATGTATGTTTATGTACGAATGATATACTTCAATAAATTATTTTTTTAAAAAAAGAATAAAGGTGTAAACTCTCTGAGGTGGGGAATGAAACAGGCTAGTAAGATAGGGAATCAGTAGACGGATCTGGAACCTGGCAAGAAGTCCACATGGATATTGATACCCCCAAGATGACTCCTGGAAGACCCTCACGAGATTTCTGCCATTCAGAATGTTTCCTCCAGAAGCCAAGAGAAGCCCCGGATATTCTCCAGGGGCCTTATAATTGGGCCCTCCTGGGGGATTGATGGGTAGGGTAATCAATCAAAACAGCAAACAGCTGGAACTCCTCCCATGCCATTAGCAAAGGGGTGGAATAATTAATGGTTTAAATGGCAGGTGCAAAATCTCTCCCCCACCCTCTCTTGGCTTCTGTGCCCTGCTCTCGCTGTGTTCCCCCTGCATGTATCAACACGCAAGTAAAACCTGGGCATTTATAATCTATAATAGGAAACTGTAGTCTATAAACCAGGCCTCTTTATCACTCTTCAGCCCCTTCCTCTCTCTGGGACCCATGATCTGTTATTTTCTCCCATTTCTTCTCCCTCTCTACCCTAATAAATTACTGGCCTAACTAAAAAAAAAAAAATTTGGATGCTAACATGGTTAATTTGTCAATCTGAGAAACTGATCCTAAAAATTTTATGGAGGGGCCAATAGCCAAGAATTACAGAGAAATTTTTGAAAATGTTCATGGTGAGGAACTTTTTCTATCAGATATTAAGATTTAATATATAACTATAATAATCAAGATAATGCAGTATTTGTGCAAGGATAGATGAATGAATCAATGGACCAAAGCTGAGAAGCCAGAAACAGATCCAAGCATGTATGAAAATTTGATGTATGGCAGAGATATCACTGTGGATTGGTGGGTGTAACACGAACTCTTCAAGAAGTGATGCTTGGATCATTGGTTACCCATATAGGAAAAAAATGAAATTGAATTCCTACCTCACAATTCCATTTACATTAAAGACCCAAATGATACAGGCAAATTTATAGAAGTATAAAAAAATATTTTTAAGACCTTGAAGAAAGGAAGGGTTTCTCAAACAAGACGGTAAAATCACAAACCATAGTGAAAAATACTAATAATTTGAGTCTATTAAAATTTAAAACTTTGTGCTTCCTGTTTCCTATGAATCAAAGGAAACTTTCTTATCCTAATAAAGACTATCTACCGTATTTTACTCATATTTAATCATTAAGTATGGCAAGCATTTCTTAAAAGTTAGAAACAAAACAAGGATCCTTAGTTCTTATCACTCATAATTTTCAACATTTTACTGGAGGTTCTGGCCAATGAAAATACCAAATAAGGAAAAGATTTTAGGTATAAATAGTAGAAAGGAAGAGACAAAAGTTACCAAGTATATGGTTGTTTATTTGGAAAATCCAAGACAATCAAGTGAGAAACTATTAGAATTTTCTAGTTTCTAATCAATTAAAAAAAAGTAATGGAAAAAATTATCTTCACAATCGCAACAACAAACTAGGAACAAATCTTTAAGAAATTAGAAAATCTTATATGAAGAAAACTAAAAATACATATATTTAAAGAATAAAAGAAGACCCAAACGTATCAATTAATTCATTCAGCAAATATTTGTTGAGCACCTATTAAGTGTCAGGCACTGTCCTAGGTGTGGGGCTATTTGTGGCAGTGAACAAAACAAATAAAAATGTTGGCCTTCATGGATTGTCCATTTTCATATGGGGAGAGAGATAATAAACAAAATAAATAAGTAATATATAAAGGATGTTAGATGGAGACAAATGCTATGTAGAAAAATAAAGTAGGGTTGGGGGAATAGAGAGTGTTGAGGAGTTGCAATTTAAAATAGGTGGGTGGTCGGGGAAGGCCTTGCTTAGAGGGACAGTGTATGCTACACAGTGGGAAGTTTTATATTGTAGAGATGTCAATCCTCTATGCAAATAAATCTACAAATCCAATGCCTTTCCCACCCAAACTGTTAAAAGTCTTTTTAATGGAACGAGACAATTTGATCCTAAGGTTCTATATGGAAAAGAAAATGTGCAAGAGAAAATAATGAAGGCAACTTTGAAGAAAAGGTGAGGATTTTTCTAACACGATCAAAACATATTTTAAGTTACAGTAATTTAAACTGTGTGATACTGGTCTACAAATAGAAAAAAAATAGACTAATGGAATAGAACAAAGAGCTTAGAAACAGAAATGTGGCATTTTAAATAAAGGGTAGAGGAGATCTAGGTTTCCCGCTTCTTCACTACATTCCCTAATTATTTATATCCACTGATTTTCTTGGGTTTTCCCTAAAAGAGATTGTTTCACCTCTTTTTTCCAATTTTGTGCCTCTAGTTGCTTTCTTTTGTCTAATAGTGTTGACTAACACCTCCGATATCAGGTTAAGTAATAATGGTTGTTGTGGTCATCCTGTCTTACCTGACTTTAATGGGAATGACTTTATAGATGCTGGTTTGGGGACTGAACTGTATATACCTATGTCTATATAATATATAGAATTGATATGCACAAATTCATGCTATGGAAATAACCTGATACCTTTTGTATTTTATCATTTTAAATTATCCATTGGCTCCCATTTAATTGAATGTTTCTACCAGGAATGTTTTTTTAATCTTGTCAAATGCTTAGACATTATTAATATGGTGAATTATAGGGATAGATTTCCTAATATTGAAGTATACTTTGCCTTCTGGAATGAGTCTTTCTTAGTCATGATGTTTGTTTAATATGCCGCTGGATTCTATTTCCTAATATTCTATTTAAGACTTTTGTTTCAATGCCCATAAGTGAGATTGGTCTGTAGTTTTTTGTGTGTATAAAAGAACTGGATATTTTCTATCTTTATTGGGATCAATTTTGGTAAATTATATTTCTCTAGAACATCAGTTCTCAAAATGTGGTCCTAGCATCCCCCTCCCCAAGACCATTTCAGGAAGTTCACAAGATTATTTTCATAAAATACTGAGCATTATTTATTTATTTCACTTTCATTCTTTCACAGTGTACAGTGGAGCTTTTCAGAGGCTCTATTAGGTGTGACAATTTTAACAGATTGAATGAAGAAGCAGGTGAGACTCCAGCTATCTTCTATTAAGCCAGATATTAAAGAAATCTGCAAAAAGGTAAAACAATGCCACTCATTTCATTAATTTTTTTTGTTTTGGAAAATATTATTTTTCATAAAATTATATTACTTATATTACCATGTAATTGGCTTATTATTGTTTAAAAATTATTACATACATACATATATTTAATTCTCAAATTTAATATTTAACATGGTAAATATTGATCGATATGCCCCACATAAATGATAGCTCTTTTGGGTCTTCAATATTTTTTCAGAGCCCCTCAAATTTGAGAAGTGTTGTCCATCAAGGTATCATTTCATTTAGGTTTTAAAATTTATTTGCATAGAGTTATAGTTTTAAAATTGCCTCTCTTTTGACAGTCACTTCATTGTCACTTGCAATTTCTTATTTTGTGTCTTTAGGCTTTCTCCTGCTTTTAAAAAATTAAGCTGGCTAATGGATTGTTCATTTTTGTTATTTTTTTTTCAAAGACCTAGTTTTTTAAAAGAAATTTAATACTCAAGTTTTTATCTCATTAATTTCTGCTTTTATCCTTATATTTTAATTTTCTTCTTTCTTTTCATTTATGCTGTTATTGTTCTACTTTTAGTTGCACATTAAATTGATTTATTTCAATATTTATTAGCATTGGTATTTAGTGCTATTAATTTCCTTTGAGTACTTCTTAGCTATATTGCTGAGATTCTGACATGTCTGCTTTCTAGAAATTCGGCAATATCATCTGGAATTTCTCTTTTGATCTCAAACCTCTTTGATTATATATTTTCAATATGGGATATGGCAGTTTAATATTATTTATGAATTCCAAAAAGAGATATAGATTATGTTTGTAAACTGGTCTGTTCCTCTGGGCATGATAACCCTTTGATTGTATTAGATTCAGCTGAGATGTCTAATTAAATTATGTTAAGATTAGGGCTTTGATTCAGCCACGTCATTAGAGTGCAACTCAGCATTGAGTCTCAGCCCCCTTGGTGGGCTGATAAAACAGACTCTCACATGGAAGTAGATACACAGAGAAGATACACAGAGGATCCTGCAACCCCAGGAAGAGAGATGAGCTTGATAATTTACAGCTGACCTTGTGAAGAGACCAGAGCAGCTGAGCCCAGAAAGAAATGAGCCCCAGAGGAAGAGAGATGAGCCCTATCCCAGCCTTCAGCTGAGATCAGAAGAAGCTGGGACCACAGAGCCTTAAGAGGAAAGAGGAAGGCTGAACCCTTGCAGACATAGCCTGCCATCTTGTTTCAATATGTGGCAACAGACTTCGGGTGAGGAAGTACCTCTTATGATACCTTGAGTTGGACTCTTTAGGGCCTTGTGACTGTAAGCTTCTACCCTAAATAAATACCCTTTATAAAAGCCAACAGATTTCTGGTACTTTGTATCAGCACCCCATTGGCTGACTAATACATGGGTCTTTTATTTTTCTTCTTACTCTTTTGTGCCCCTTATGAAGGACTGCAAAAATTTGAAATAATAGACTTTGAGAGCATGAAATTTAACCACTCTTCTATTCATAGTTCATGCATTACTGCATGCCAGGTTTATAATAGGTGAATTTTGACTAGATGCCCTCTGAAATTCCTTCCAATTCCAAGCTTCAATTTTTCTAAATGTACATGTTAATTTAAAAAAAAATTTTCTTTTAGTGAGATTGTTTCTCTCCTCTGACTGATTTTCCAACTCTAAAAGAGAAAGCAACTGTCTTTGTTTGGAGCTTACACCTAACCTGACTGATGGCCAGGCAGAAGGTCGTGACTTTGGCAAAGTAGAAAACTTCTTAAAAGAGGTAAGTTTAGAATAAAGTGGAGAGGGCCAAAGTAGGGGAACACTGAATACAGTTCCAGCTATTACCAACCACCATCTTTCATGCTTCCAGGACCACTGCCTGTTGCCATTTTGTCACATTGGCATACCTTATACCATGCTCTGTTGGGGGGCAGAAATGGCCCACTGTTTATCTCCAGTGTGGGGAATAATATAGCAAGTACCTAACAGACTCCCATTCACCACATCAGCAACATGAAACCACCCACTGACACCATCAAGGCGCCTTGTTGGTGCTCAGGCAATAACAAAACCATCTGTATTTAGAAGAAAACTCCCACTTTCAGCATAATTCAGAAGCAGCAAACCGGTTGATGATAGGTTTTATGTTGATGTGCTTGTTTCGTGATTGAGTTTGGTTGCCTAAGTTTTATATTCTGAGGGTTCTTTTGTGCTCTCTGATAGTTGTGCTTCCCTGTTTCCCGTCTGGCACCTTGCTAGCATTTTACCCATGGGCTGGTCCACACCTATCAAAGTCCAACTTTGGTTGTTTGGGGTTTTCCTAATTTCCAGCATCCACACCCTTCCTCATAATAGAGTATAAAATCTTATACTTAGGTTAATGTTGTACTTAAACACAATATATTTTTAAATGGATCACTTTCCTTTCATATAGAATTGTGCCTTATTCTCCACTCTTCTATCTTAGCACCAACCCCTTCACCCATCCCTGGGGGATTTTCAGGCATTTCTGGGCATTAACACACAATTCAAGGGTGGGAATGGGGACTCCAGCTTTGCCCTGCCTGTGGTTTACACCAAGAGGCTCTGATAAACCACTTGTGGGAAGTTTAGCTTTCCCACTAGAGGTTATCCATGATTATCTGTCACATAGTACTTTTCCTTTAGTTCGTTAGGGTGTGGAACTTGACATGAGAAATCGTTCTTCCCACAATGCCATCCAAATGCTTATTCATTTCTAAGCTCCCTTTTCCATACAAGGAAAAATACACCTATTCTGTAATCCCGAGAGACCCCACCTGTTGAAGTCTTGGACTTCATTATAGAATAGAGAGACCTGGGAAGTGTGTTAGTGACAAAATAGCAATATGAAACACATTTTTAATATTCTCTACCTTTAGTCTTCATTGTAATCTTTCTTTATATTGATGCTGTCACTTAGGGTAAAAGTTTTAATTAAAATGATATTTCATGCAGCCCACAGCTCTGAGACTTGAAGCAATTATAAGGAATAACGATACTGCCAGAGTCCCATCCCATTTTACAAGGTGCTGTCTATACCTGCCTACGTACCTTCAGTGGGCTGGAGGCAGTGGGCACTGATCCAGAGGTTGACATTGAACCTCTCCCCGTCACTCTCCAAGTGCTTTGGCAAACACGGCATTTGTTAATATTTGTTGACGGTTCTTGACTTGTGCATCACAGGTGGATTTCAATTTGAGCAGCTTTTACTTCTTCATTTTGATAATGACTGTAGTGTAACCTAGCTCAGACTTAGTGTTCTAGTTTGCTAGTCTGCTGAAAGCAGTATAACAGAAATGGGTTGGCTTTTACAATGTTATTAGCTTACAAGCTTTCAGTTCTGAGGCCCTGAGAATGTCCAAATCAAGGCATCATCAAGACAATACCTTCTTCCTGAAGACTGGCTGCTGGAGATCCTGGACTCCTCTGCCACATGGCAAGGCACATGGTGATATCTGCTGGTCTCTCCCTTCTCTTCCAGTTTCATTACTTCCAGCTTCTTGCCTCTATGACTTTTTCTCTCTATGTCTGAATTTCATTCTCTTATAGAGAACTCCAGTAAGAGGATTAAGACCCACCCTGAATGAGGTGGGTCACATCTTAACTTAGGATCCTACTCACTAAAAGATCCTACTTACAATGGGTGCACACGCACAGGAATGGGTTAACTTTAAGAACATACTTTTCTGGGGTACATACAGCTTCAAACCATCAAACCATCACACTCAGCTAAGCAGAAAGTCTAAAATTCTCTACTTAAAGACAAGTTGTAGGAACAATCATCAGGGATGTTGTAGATTGAATATTCAAGCACTGGGTATCAGTGTTGGACTAGACCAATGATGAACTGTGTTCCATGGAGACTCAGTGTTCCATGTAAGGGATAAAGGGATCACTTTGGGGTAAGGGAACATTTGAGATGCCAACTCAGTGGTGTTGGCCTGACTTCTTGCCATGCTTAATCAGAATAACTTTAATTGGTTTTATACATTAAGGTTCCATGTAAAAAAATTTAAAGTGTCCTACTACAAAAAAAAATAAAGTTTGAAAATGACTGGACTAAATAATATTTATGGTTTATAGATTTCCTGGGAAATGCACAGATTTTTTACCCTGACCTCCAAGACTTATTCTCCATGTGTCCTGAGAACACATTGTCTTTAATAGGTCTCCCGTTCTGAAAGGATTGCTTGAGCAGTAATTATTACTTTAGAAAGAAGAATTTGGTGTTTGTTTATGTCCCTAAATTCTAACTAAATTAGTGATGGTTTAGTTAGCACTTTGGAAGCAGAGTCTGGTCTTATAGAATAGACTTGAATGTAATGTTTATCTTTTTGCCTTCGGCTCAAACTATTGAGTCTTTAAAAGTTATACTAATAAATTATTGTTCTTTGGCTTCATAAAGTCAGGTAATATTGGGTTCCAGAAAACCTGTATTGTCTTCCATCATGGCAGTCATAGGACCCATAATTCCTTGTCATTGCATTGTCAGAGATGACTTCATGGATGAAAGGTGAGCAGCAGCTAGAAGAGTGGGGAATATTTGCACAAGCAGAAGAGAAAGAGACAGCACATCTCTAACCTCATGAGAAGTGAAAAGGCAGGGAGCACAAGGTTAGAGAATAGTGAGTAGACCAGTTGTCTGGAGTAGAGAATTTGTGGAGAAGAAAGTGTATTAGTTGGCTAAAGGGATGCTGATGCAAAGTACCAGAAATCTGTTGACTTTTATAAAGGGTATTTATTTGGGGGTAAAAGCTTACAGTTACAAGGTCCTAAAGGGTCCAACTCAAGGTTACTTCCTTACCAAAGTCTGTTGAAGCAAGATGGCAGGTGACATCTGTGAGGGTTCAGACTTCCTCTTCCCTCTTAAGGCTCTGTGGGTTCAGCTTCTTCCAATCTCAGCTGTAGGCTGGCATAGGGCTCGTCTCTCTTCCCAGGGCTTGTTTCTTTCCAGGCTCAGTTGCTCTGTTTTCTTCACAAGATCAGCTGTAAACTATCAGGCGAATGGCTCATCTCTCTTCTTGGGGCCTCTGTAGTGTCTATTGAGCTGTCCTTCTTCCTCTGTGTATTTTCTCTGTGTATCTACTTCTGTGTGTCTTCTTGATTGAGTGCCCATTTATATAGCCCACAAAGGGAGTGGGCACTCAAACTGAGCCACCCTCATCTTAACATAATTTAATCAAAGGCATCTCAGCTGAATCTAATACAATCAAAGGGTATCACGCCCAGAGGAACAGACCAGTTAACAAACATAATCAAATATCTTTTTTGGAATTCATAAATATCAAACTGTTACAGGAAGCTAATAATTTATATTGAGTTTTGTTTGTAGAGGGCTTTGATGATAAGCTATAGGTTGACCTTTATGCTCAAGACACTAGGAGCTATTCTGGGCATGTGAGTCAGGGATGTGTGATGAAGAAAGTGATGCTTTAGGCTTTATCTGGGCAGGGGAATGGAGCCCGGGAGCAGCAAGACCATTATAATAATACAATGCTAGGGGACATGAACAAAGGCAATACTTGTGTTTGAAAACAGCACCATCAAAGGGTCTAAAACCCAGTCAATAAGAAGTTAGAAACCCGAGACTTTATATATATATATATTTTTTTTTTCTAAAAGATACTTAGATTATGTAAAATGTTACATAAAAAAATATAAGGGATTCCCATATGCCCCACTCCCCACACCTCCCACTTTTCCCCATATTAACAACTTCTTTCATTAGTGTGGTACATTCATTGCAATTGATGAACACATTTTGGAGCATTGCCACTAAGGATGGATTATAGTTTACACTGTAGTTTACACTCTCTCCCACTCAATTCTGTAGGTTATGGCAGGATATATAATGGCCTGTATCTTTCATTGCAATGTCATTCAGGACAATTCCAAGTCCTGGAAGTGCCCTCTTTTTCCCTCTCCCTGCCTTCAGCACCTCCAGTGGCCACTGTCTCCCCATCAATGATATAATTTCTTCCATTGCTAGAATCACAATAAGTCTATAGTAGAATACCAGTAAGTCCACTCAAGTCCATATTTTATTCCCCAATCCTGAGGATTCTGGGATGGTGATGCCCACTCCACGTCTAATTGAGAGGGGGCTTCAATCCCATACGGCTGATGGATGGGGCTCTCTTGCTTACAGTTGTAGATTCTCTCTGTTCCTTGGTATGGTGGTTGTCCATCCTCACCTCCTTGTTAGTTGTCCTGGGTGAGTCCAATGAACTGGAGAGTAGGTGTTGCAACTCCACTGAGGCTCAGGGCCCACTGGCACATGGACAGCCCAAAGATTCAAGTCTCTGGGTATACACCTACCAACTCAAGCATCAACTATAGGTTCAAATAGAACAGACAGAAGAGGGATGTGTAGAGAAGTCACAACTGAGTCCAATTCTGTCACACTCTAAAGCACAAACTCCAGAGTAGGGTCCCCTGGCAAGGCACCAAACTGCAGCTATCTGCCATGACTGAGGACCTGGGTATCTCCAGAGCCCTCAGGAGCCCCACTATTTGGGGTAGTATCCACTTTGGCAGTCTATGCGATCCTGCTGAGACGTGCATAAGCGTTACCTGCGGGATGACCTCCCGACTCATTTTGAAGTCTCTTAGCCATATAAACTCATTTGTCTTTATCTTTCCCCCCTTTTATTCAAGGTCTTTTTCCAGTTGTATTGCTAGGTGGTGCTTGGTAGTAATCCCTTGGTGCCAAGACTTTTAAAAATACTCTCATTTCTGTTCAGTGGGACATGGAGGCAAATCACTTGGCAATGGGTGGAGATGCAATATCCTTTTACAAGGGAGGAGGAGAGTGAAAATACAAAAAATACAAACTAGTCATAATCCTTCCTGTTGAAGATATCCATTCATTCAGCAAGTTTTTAGGGATAGCTACAAATGGTCTATTTACAAAATGTAAAATAAATAAAAAAGAAAAGGAAACAAGAAAGCCAGTATATCCTGATATAATGATGCCCTTTGAAATGGTAGACTTAGGAAAAAAGATTCTGGTGTGAATGTGCTTAGTCACACTTAGCTTAGTGGCCAAACTCTGGCTTTGAAAGTCTAAAGATCAGACCTAAAGCCCTGATATCACTTTGACTTACTCCCTGGACTTGAGACCAGTCAAGAATCCAATTCTTATCATTAGAACTCTAAAATAGATTTCAATAGAACAAACTTTGAAGAAAAAATGAAACACTTAAATCATTCAAAAGGACAGAAGCTTCTGGGAATTTCTAAGGGAAGCATACCCAGCCTGTTAGAATATTATAAGTCTAAAAATAGTTCCATCTTAAGATTTAGAGAAAGGTAAATCTGAAACAAAGACTTAAAATAAAAGTAGCACCAGAAGGATCAGTAACCACATATTCCATCAATTCAGGAATTCTGTCACGTGAAATTATTTTATTAAGATGGAAAATAATATTTCCCATATAAGGACAAGCAGCCCAGCAAGAAACTAAGGTGAAATTTCTTCTTCTGTCCTAGTCCATTAGGGAGAAGAACCAGAATTATTTTTGTGTTTGGTGTGAATAAAATAAAAATGATTTACCATTGGGAAAAAAAAAGTTCCAAAGTCCAATTTAGGAGACAACTCTCAATGAAATCCTTCTATCTGAAATTCTTTGGTCCCTGCCTCAGTTTAGTTTCTACTGAGTCCAGCGCCCCTTTTGCCTGAATTAATATTCTTTCTGTAGTCTGATCTGAGCATTTCTCCCCAAGCTCCTGAGAGGCCTTTGTTTTCTAGTTCACAGCTTTAACTAATGGGCTCAGGCTGACATTTCCATGTTTGCTGAGAATCTTTTCTTCCAAAGGGACTCCACCTTAAACTTTTCCTCTCAGAAATTGAGGCATTTGTCTTCTTCTGAAGGAGTTTGTGAGGGATATCTTTGTGGTAGATTGACTTATGTATTCATTCAGCCCTTCAAAAAGACATCTTCTTAATCTTAATCTGCAATCAAGTGGGTGTGAACATAGTTGTAAAAGACCTTTTGAAGATACTATTTTAGTTAAGGTGTGGCCAACTGGAGGCCTTATAAAGAGAAGACCAGAAGCCAGAGTCAGAGAAGGCCACACAGGAAGAAGCTGGAAGTCAGCAGAAACCAGAAGAGCAGACATAAGGAGAGAGATGCGCAAGCCAAGGAACTCCAAGGATTGCAGCAAGTCAGCACCAGAACCTTACGTACTTTGGGGAGAAAACATCGTCTTGATGACTTCTAGCTGTTTTGGACTTCCAGCTTCTGAAACCATGAGCTAATAAATGTTTATTGTTTAAGCCAACCCATTGCATGGTATTTGTCATAGCAACATGACAAACCAATGCACTCTTATTTCCATAATAATTACACATTATAGTCACTTATTCATGCAGAAAATAAAGATGTTATTATTATACTTCTAAGCCTTTGGAGATCAGCAACAGTAAGAGTCTGAAGTAATTTGAGGGATATTCTTATATTTTCATAACTCCTCTCAGAATCCCTTTTCTAACCCACCAGACTTAGTTGGATCCCCATGTACTTTATTATTTAATTCTTTGTAACAACCTGTTCAATATCTATCTCTCCCATTAAGCTATAAGTTCCATGATGGAAAAACCTTTATCTGTTCTGTTCATCACTAGATTCCCAGGACTTAGAAGAATACCAGGCACATAGAAGTTGAGCAGTATATATTTGTTGATTTATTGATTGAACAATGTTGGACTAACTGCTTAATGTCTGAGGGCTTTAGTTTCTTTATCTATAAAGTCAAGGGATGAATTAGATCATTCTCAAAATCCTTACCAGATGAAACTGATTCGTATGCTTGATTTGTGAAGTGTGTGAATGCCTGCAAATTACAATGGAATGCATCAAAAAAAGAAGAAGGGTTGTTGGATGCATAGAGGGATGGGTAAATATGGAATAAAGAAAGTATTATAAAATGTTAATAGTAGAATGCAGGTGGTGGGTATAAGTCTGCTCACTGTACAGTTATTTCACTTTCTTTGTATTTGAGAATCTACATTTAAAAATGTTGGGAAAAATGTGGAGTCCAGAATAGCCTAAAACACAGGTTTTGGTAGGAAAAAAAGCTGAAGGATATAATTCAATATAAAAAATCAATAACAATAGTTCAAAGTGGTTAAAATGGATGATTTTATGTTGTATAAAAATTACCCACAATAAAAATAAAAAACAATAGTTCAAAATTAGGAATAAAACAGAGATAAAATACACATATATTTAAATAAAATTATGGAAACTTGCACAAAATCTATGATTTGTAAGTAGTAGAGGCAGTAAGTAAGTTTGTTGCAAGAGTTTAGAGGAGATAGAACAATCATAAGGGACTACCAAGGTGGGTATAAAGTGCTTCATGGAGGAGGTGATATTTAAGCAGGGCCTTGAAGGAACATAGGAGTTGGATGGGTGATGAGGATAAGGAATGGAATTTTTAAGGAGCCAAGGATAGCTGAAAATGATAAAGTGAGCATTTGTGTGCAGCAAGAACACAAAAGCAAGGATGGTGAATTTTATATCAGCTAAGTTGCAACTAGGAGGAGACAGGTTGAAAAGTGTGGCAGTTTGAAGTTCTTTTATGAATCCCAGAAAGATTATGTTTTTGGACTAATCCATTCATGTGGGTGTGAGAGCCTTTCAATTAGACCACGTCAGTGAGGCGTGATTCAGGGTGAGTCTCCACCGTTTTCCTGGGTCTCATATAAACAGAGAAACAGTGAGAGAGACACAGGAAAAGGAGCTCTGCTATTTTTGATCCTGCCATGTGAGAGAGAACTTGAGGATCGCTAGCAGTCAAAGCTTAAGCATGAAGCCCCCAAGAGTCTGGGCCCACGGAGCAGCTCAAGGCTGAAGAGACAAGCCATATGCCTGATAGCCCACAGCTAAATTTGGGAAGAAAGCAGAGCACTGAGACTGAGAGAGGAGGCTTGGAAAGAGACAGGCCCTATGCCTGGTTGTCCACATCTGAGCTCCGGGAGATGATAGATTCTGCAGGGATCTCAGCAGAGATCAGCTGCCATCTTTGCTATGTGACAGGACACCAGGATCACCAGAAGCTGATTTTGGTGAGAAAGTGTCTCTGATGGTACTTTTTTTTTTTTTATTTTTTTATTTATTTATTTTTTCTGATGGTACTTTGATTTGGACATTTCATGGCCTCAGAACTGTAAGCTTTTACCCTAAATAAAATCCCCATTAAAAAAGTCAATCCATTTCTGGTACTTTGCATTGACAGCCCTGTGGCAAACTAAGACAAAAAGCAATGATGATCATAAATAACTTGTATTAAGTTCTTGCTTATATGTATGAGGTACCTGCACACAGCACTTTCCATGCATTATCTTCTGTGGGATTGGGATTATTATTACTACAGTCTAGACTAATGAGTAAACCAAGGTTTAGAGAAGCTAAGTTATTTGCCCAAGGTCACATAGGAAGCAGGTAGTAGATCCAGTACTGAAACCAAGTTTGTCTGACCCAAAGACCATATACTTAACCACTACACAAACTGCCTCCTGGTAAACTGAGGTCAACTCTGAGGGCCTTAAATACCAAGTTCAGGAGTTTGGGCTCCACTCTGTAAACATGGAGATTATCTCAGTTTCCTGGCTGATATACCAAATACTATACAATGGGTTGGCTTACACAAAAGGAATTTATTGTCTCCTAGTTTTGGAGGTTGGAAGGCTTCCTTCCTCTCAGGGTTGGGAGCAACCTGGCTGGCTGGAAATCCTTGGGTTCCTTGGCTTCCCTGTCACATGATGATGTCCTTTCCTTTCTCTTCTGGGTTCTGTTGACTTCCAGCTTCCGGATCCTCCCCATGGCTTTCTCTATTTCTTAATTTGTTCTGCTTAAAGGCCTCCAGGAATTTAGATTAAGACCCAACCTCACCTTAACTAAAAATAACATCTTTAAGCGATCCTATTTACAATGGATTCACACCCACAGGAATGCAGATTAAGACCAAGAACATCTAAATTTGGGGTATATAACTCAAGTCACCACAGAGTTCCACTGAAAGATTTTGTCCAAAGGAATGGTATGATTGGAAATCTTTAAAGAAGTATACCTGGCAGAAATGTGTAAGAGATTGAAGGCAGGAAGCAAGATTAGGAGGCTATCACAATAGGAGGTGTGAATAAAGCCCCTAACCAGAATGATAGCCATGGGATTGAAATGAAGGAATAGTTATTAGAAAGAAATAATCTCCTGGCCTTCTCTTTCTACAAATATTATATTGAAATATATCGATGAATTCATTGCTTTGGTGTTAAATAGACAAACCAAAAGTGTCTTTAGATCCCAAGAGTTATATTATATTCTTCCAGTGAAACTCCAAAGACAACCGAGCAGGCTAAATGTCATTCCAGTCCACTCTCCAAGCTACTAGGTCTCAGGTGGTTTGCGGGTCTTCAAATTGTATGTAGGTCAGGATTTGACAAGCCATCACTGGGCTTTTTCTAGGCCTAGTGTTATAAATCACTATTATTATCAGCTCCAGAGTGGATTCAAGAAGCCCAAACCTGAGTATTTCCATCAGTAATCGCCTGAAGCCACAACCCCTGAGATGTGAAAGAACTAAAACCTCCCTTCCCTAGACCTGGACCTAGAACAACTAGGTTTTTCTAGGAAGTCACTAAACTTAATCTGATCCACTGCAGTGCCTATTGGCTTTCTGCACTGAACTGAGAGTAGTAGTCATGTGAAGTGTGGAAATTCTTATCGGAAAAAAATGTATGTGGATATGGAGGTGGCAGAAAATGACCAGAGGGGTGGTGTTCCCTGGGGAACATTCATTTACACGTGGGGTGGGGTCCCTTAACAGTGTACTGTGTACCTCCTCCCTCTCTCTCATTTTATCTCTCTGATAAATGTGGCGAGCTGGGGATAAGGGACCATGAAGCAAGAGAAGAAAAGAGTCCTGAAAATATAGACTACAAGACATACACTAATGTATATGTATATGTATACTCTATCAATACTCAAGCAAGATAGAAAGTACGTTCTCAAAGAGTAAAAGGGTATTGAAAGAGTGAAGGGTAAATCAGAAGGAATGAATAATTGCATTATTTTTCCATGCATTCACAATCAACAGGCTTTGAAGTCCAAGGAGTATGTAGGAGGAAAAGTACTATTCCAACCTGAGCCCAAATCTCAGGCACATGAAAGTCACCTATAATAACGGATAGCCTCATGGGGCTATTTTGAGTTAAACAAAATGACGAGATGAATCAGTGCGTTGTAAGCTATAAAATTCCTCTAAACTTCAAGGTGCTATATTAAACTGTAAAAAACTAAACAAATGTAAGAGATTATGATTATTTGAGGAGGAAAACATTATTCTGAAGTAGCCTGTAAATTGGGAAGTAGACAATAATAAAATTGTTTAACAAACAACTGAATTTACTAATCAAAATGCCCTTTCAAAATAGCCTAGATGGGGCTAGACATTTATTTCAAAGAGAAATTATTCGGGGGGCAGATGTGGCTCAAATGGTTGGGCATCCGTTTCCCATATGGAGGGACCTGAGTTCGATCCCTGGGACCTCCTGGTAAAATAAAAGAAAAATAGAAGGTACACGGGTGAGCCACCCAGGCACCGCCTAACAATGCAGCAAGATGATGACGTAACAGGAGAGTGACACAAGGGAGAGCCAAGACGAGACACACTGAGAAACCAGGAACTGAGGTGGAACAGGTGGAAGGATGCCTCTCTCCCATATCGGAGGTTCCCAGGATCGAATCCAGTGAAGACAAGAGGAGAAGGATGAGAGAAGAGGGAAGAAGCAGACGCAGAGAATTGCCCAACGAGTGGACACACACAAAAAAACAGCCAAAAACGGGGGGCGGGGGAAGGAGTGTTTAAAATGGATTAAAAAAAAAAAAGTAAATAAATAAATCTAAGAAAAAAGAGAGAGAAATTATTCAACATATCTGAGTTTCTTCTTCTGGGATTAATTTCCTTCAGAGCCCGTTTACAAGCACACACAATTATTTCACTACTTTATAGTCGCATTGTGTTTTGGGCCTTATATATTATCATTTAGCTACATCATTAGATTTGAGTCCAAAATAGTTTTAACTGTTTTTAAAAGTTAAAAAATCCCCCCCTAAACCAATGGTTCTTAATCTCTTTGTTTTGAGGTCCTGAAAACCCCCACAATACAACAGTTTGCATAGGAGTCTCTGGATTCCTAGGTAAAGAACTCCCAATCTTGCAAGAGTTAAAGAAAATTTAAGAATGTACTACAGATCTGAGGGCAATTCTTTTCTGAGCACAAGCAGCAGTCTTGTTGGAATAAATGTTTAGCTTCTCAAAGGAATTGCTTTGAAAGAGACCACTTTACTGTAGGAGTAATTAGATGGTATGAGTGTTCAGAAACTAATCCCTTATAGTCACATGGGGCTTGTGTTGTCATTTCTATAGCCGTAGTGGCTTTTGCTCTGTGTGTGTCAGTGTGTGCATGTCCATTGCTGATGGAACCTGAGGCAGCAGCATTTGCTTCCCTGATCCTCATAGGGGCACCCTTCTCCCTTCCTAGGTGTCTACCCTCCACTCAATATAGCCAATTCAAACTAAAAGGGCTGGAAAAGGTGTTTGATGGGCTGAAAATTGTGTGCCACCTGGTAGCAGAAGACAAAGGCCACTATTGGCATTCATTCAGCTGCTTCAGGAAGAGTCTGGAAAAGGGGGGATTTGGAGCTTATACTGCTCTTTTCTCTCTAAGACAGAGAGGATTTCTTGTATGTATAGTACACCCACACACACATACACACACACTTTATATGAGCTATTTCTCTTAATTCTTAACCTCCTCAGAAAGGGCATATTATCCTCATTTTATAGATAAGAAAACTGAGACTCAGAAAAGCTATATGACTTATGATCAAAGTTAATCAGCTAATAATTAGCAGAGCTAGGATTTAAATGCAGATTTGATTTCATAGCCCAGGCTCAATCCACTGCCCACTGCTGTCTCTTCCCATTCCTTTTCTGGACTTTGTGAAATGCTCACACAAGTCTCTCCCTCTCTGTAGTGCCCTTGGAAATTAGATTCATTTCATTTACCTTGCAGAAGACAGTGTTTCGAAGGGTGCATCAGACACCTTTGATTGAGGCACTTAGGATTTGCTTCTTTACTAACTTCCTTGATGACCGTGGTAAAACTCCTTACGATGCCTGGGCCTCAATTTCCTCATCTGTGAAATGAGGTGATAGAACTAGATGAAACTTTCTAGTGGTAAAATCCAGGTACTATGAATTCTGTGAAATCATGCCATTCCCTGCAGCTGGAATGCCCTTTCTACCCTGTATTACATCTCACCTCATAGGTGCAGCCTTTTCTGACCAACTTAGCTGGAAGTGTGTGGACTCCAACAACACTCATTGCTTGGTGCCTCTTTTACACTTACTTGGCTAGTCTTATTCATTCTTGTTCCATATCTTACCTGAACTAATTGGAATTTCTCATTTTATTTAGCCCATTTCTTTAACTGCTATATAGTATTCCAATTTATGAATAAACCACAACTTATGTTTTAATTCCCCCATGAAGACAGTTGGTTGTTTCCATTTTTCACAAACAGTGCTGAAACCAATATTCTTTTACTTGGTTCCTTGTGTACACAAGGAGGAGATTCTAGGTGGACATGTAGGAATAGAATTGCTGAGTCTTAGGGTTTGTGTATCAGGTATTGTCAAATTGCCCCCCCAAAGTGGTATATCAGTATGTGTTCCCACTAGCAATGTGTAAGCTGAGTTCCATTTCCCATATTCTCACCAATACTTATGAAACTTAAAATTTCCCCAAGCTGATGGTATCTAACGTTTGACTCTACATGTCTAATGAGTGACTTATGGCACTTACCACTTTTTAAAAATGTTGTATTTGTATATATGCTGCCTCCCATATGGGTTGTAAAATTCATGAGGGCAGAATCCTTGCTTAACTAATTTCTATATTCCTCTTACAAAATTTATTGAGCTTAGTAAATGCACAATAAAGAGTTGTAAACAAATAAATGGATGAATGGAATTATTTTATATCCCAAGGAGATGGTGATGTCCATGAGGGCAGGGAGGGAGGGGGCTTTTATCTCTATTATTCTGGGGGTGAGGATGTGGGTAGGGAATCCCAAAAGCTGGAGAGATGGTAGCATAGTGGTCACAATTGCCCTATTGAAGATTTACAGTGGACTGTGACCAATCTTTTGGAGACCATCAGATATTTGTTGATTGTTGTGAGTAGTCAATTTCCTAATCTCTGTGCTGGGGCCATCTTTATTAAGAAGCAGGAGGCTTGTTTCTGAATGGAACTCCCTCACCTGATCTCACCCCATTACTAAGGGCTGGATAGAATCCATGTGTCCTTTGGACTAGGGTACTGCATGATGATGGTAAATGCCTCCCCTTTTTGTCACCCTAGCAGTTCTAGGCTGAGTCATTTTCTAAATAAGCTACTTGTGGGTTTGGGGTTGACATCACATGTGGAAGTTCATGAGTAATTTTTTAAGAACCAGAGTTATATTTGATCAGAATAAGGTAACTTGTGTATGTTAATCATGGCTTTAGGACAAGGGATCAACAGTGGTAGCAAGCCCTTTAACCATCTCTCACCCCTTCTTTCCCTGAGGTCAGGGAATAGATATGAAGGAAGGAGATGGATGTGGTATGAAGAATTTTGGGGTATATCTCTTATTTTGTTGACTTAGCACATTATGCAAAATTTAGTAAAAATATATCTTTTTGCCCCTGCTAGATTAAAGGAAAGTAGTGCAGCAAAGTAGTTAGGGCCATGAATTCTGCAGGTACCCTGCTAGGGTTCAAATCCCAGTTCTACCCCTTACCACCTGGGTGATGTTGAGCAAGTTATAGAACCTTGATGTGCTTCATTTCTTCATTTGTAAAATAATAATAGTACCTATCACATAGGACTGTGGTAAGAAAGAAATGAGTTGATATATAAGTGTTTAGAAAAGTGCCTGGAACATAATATGCAAGTGTTTGTATATATATATTTTAATCCATCACAATGCTAATGCTCATAGTAAGAGTTCAACAAATGGTTTTTGACTAAATGAATTCATTTTATTAAAACATATTTAGAGGCAGAGGGATAGAAGTGATTACAAATGGTAGACTCTTGGTTGGAGATTGAAGGAAGCTTAAAGATCAATTACCTTGAGCCTAGTTAACCCCAGCCCTTTTGTTTGATTGGTTTGTTCCCTGGTTATGTGTGTTGTGGTAGGAAGAGGATCACTACCAACCTGGTGTAACTCAGTGGGAGGTTCTACTTTCTGTTTTTTAAGTATGAGCAGTAGGTCCAGTTCTAGATCCTTGAACCCTAGAAACATGGGCTGAGTTAATTAGAAAGGAGACTCTGGCACAGAGAAATCTACTCTCTGACCTGTCAGCATCTACTGCTTGTGAGGAGAGTTAGCAAGATTGTGGCATTTGAGTGAGTATTTTGAGTTAGTAGGATGGGTATTATATGTGGGAAATTATTTACATAAAATATTAATATATTGATTTCTTTTTATCAGTACAGATGTGGTATCTTCCCAGCATTTGTGGTCTTTAGGAACATACCCTTGAGTATCAGAGAGTCATGAAGAAGCCAGAGTGAAAGCCCTTCAAGCCCACCCTCAATTGCTGGACTCTTCAGGATGCTGGGACCCAGGCTTATGGGACCCCCATTCATCAGAGCAGGCCAGTCCAGCCCCCCTGGCACCACTGTGTGGGCTTTGGCAGAGGTGCTTGATGGAACAGAAAAGTAGGTATAACTTGGCTGCTAGTGGAGCAAGCACTTATTAGGAAAGCTAGAATTCATTACAATAGGAAGAAAACACAGCTATCCTATAGGAGAGAAGTTCACCAGGGATGAACCAGGAGGCCCAGTATAAGTGGCATCTAAAGGAGAGACATACTCTTGGCTACTTGCAAACTTGTGTTTACAGACATACACCTACAGTCACACTCCTACATAAACACATTCATATATATACTGACACAGTCTCACCCTCATACACTTTTCACATCCCTACTCTCACAAACACACACACACATTCCTCACATACTCTCTCTCAGTCAAGAGTGGCCTACAGGAGACCTCATAGCTGAATCAAATGCTGGTTAATGCTACTGCTTTTATTACACCAAAGGTCTTAACATTTATTTGGAGATGAACACAAAAGTTAGCATACTGCTGTTACAGGGTTATGCATACTCCTCCCTGCAGCACAGAGAACCACTCTCTAGAGGAAGGAAAGATGGGGAAATTGCAGATTCTTGTACTCTCAAATATCAGCAGATCCAAATTGCTTCACCACTACAGCAGTCTAGGAATCTTGAATGTTGGGCAGGTATGTATTAAACAGTGAAACAGGTGTGACAAGGGATCCAGGTGTGGGTAAGTTCCTAAAACTTAGAGCCATGAGTACTTTTGGGTAAGTATGTATTCCCCAAACATGTAGCACTGACTAAACGGGGAGGAGGGCATGCTTAGCACTGCATTTGAGCTAGGTTAAGCTACCGGGAGTTAAGGTCACTCTGGTTTCACAGGGAAGTATAAGACATGATGGCGCTGTCACAATAAGGCCACTAAACTCACAGATAACAAGGACTTCAAAAAGAAGCTTTCATGACTACAGGAAAGCAGCTCTTTTCTCCCTGATGTCAGGTGCCTCCCGCTAGTTAGGCACCTGCCCTGAGACTATCACATGGTCCTTACTTAGCTGCACAACATCACTTAGCACAACAGAGCAGAAGAAGGGGCCACACACATCAAGGTCGTGGGACATCACCACCAAGCGTGGCTGACTGTTGGTCAACGTCTTAGATGCCTTTCCCGGTCAGGCCGGGTGCCCCCGTGTGTCTGAAGAGCTAATCTGAAAAGAGGCTGGCAAAGGACTTCCTCAAGCTCCGGATGGTCTCCGCTTTGGCTTCATCCTCATTGGCTGAAGACCGGAAGAAGGAGGACTCAGAGAAGCTGAAGGCATTTGTCAGGGACTGCGACTTGCTTGAAGATAAAAACCAGAAAGAACATGAGAGAGTGGTGTTCCCAGCAAGGCAGGGAAGGACAGTGACATGAGAATAAACAATTGGAACTCCCACTCCCACCCCAGGGAGACCAGGGTGACTGAGGAGAAAGGCTGCAGCCAAAAGAGGCAATGCTTCTAGGATGCCAGGAGGCCCCTAAGTTGTTTTCCTCACCTTGAGTGCTGCTACAACAGGGAAAGATGGGGTTAGTGCGGGAATGAGGGAGAATGGGTTAAAGAGAGAAGGGGAAAAGGGAGAAGGGAGAGATGAAGAAGGGATGATTCAGAGGCTGTTTCTTTTATTTCCTGCTAAATTTTAGAGGCCTCCAACCTGGTAAAAAACTAATCCAGGAATCTCATACCCCTCCCCTCTGATGAAATGTAGCAGCCATGGACACTTGTACTCTTTTTTCCATCAACTATCAAGTAACATCCAGGATCAGAACAAAGTATTGGTTCTCTCACTCACTCACTCTTTTTTTTTTTTTTTTTTTTTTTTTTTTACTGGGAGGTCCCAGAGATCGAACCCAGGTCCTTCCATATGGGAGACGGACGCCCAACCATTTGAGCCACATGCATCCCCCACTCACTCTTGACTTTAGGAAAGCCATGTCTCCCTTTGAGCGTAATCTCATCCGTGAAATGTAGATGTTCAATAAAATGATTGCTAGGCCCTTTCTGCTTATTCCAAAAGAACCTTTTGGCTTACCCCATACTCTAGTGTCTATACTTCCCTGTTCTTAAAATGTGTGTAGGGAAGCGGCTGTGGCTCAATCAGTAGGGCTCCCGTTTACCATATGGGAGGCCCCGGGTTCAGTTCCCGGGGCCTCCTGGTGAAGGCAAGCCCGCCCGCACGGCGTGGTTAGCTGACCCAGCGAGCACAAGCAGCAAGGGGGGAATAAATGAATAAATAAATAAAATCTTAAAAAAAAAAAAAACATGTTTAAAAAAAAAAAAAAAAAAATGTGTGTAATGACCTTAGCAAATTTTCTTAGAGGAGCCCTAATATAAGGCCTATGGAGTTCAGGGTCTCCAGGGACAAAAGAGACACATATCAGTCTTATAAAAGGTTATTAGGTAGTTTCCTAATAAAAAAACCCAAATCATACACATTTTAGGGCTTTATTTTTCCCCTTTAGAGCCTAATGAGTTAGACAGGAAAAACAGTGAAGGAAACAAGGTGGTGGGGAGGCACATCCCAGCACTCTAGAAGAGGACAGGGGATTGGGCTTCTCCAGTTACCCATCTTGCTTCTTTCTTGACTTTCCTGCTGGCTTCTGGCTCCCGAACTCTTATCCGAGTGACTTGGAACTCCCAGTCCTTCCCTAAGTGCTGGGTGCAACCCAGGAAACTCCCTTCTACAGGACGGTGAGTGGTTTCTCTCCTGCAGTGAGCCTGTGGCAGAGGCCCTGCCTTTCATTAGGGCTGGGACCAGCCTGAACATGCTGGCTCTGCAAGCAGGGGCCTCCTCTGCACTCATGGGCAGAGGGCAGAGGGTACCAGCCTCAGTCCAGAGGCAATGACAACCCAAAGATCTGTACACAGAGGAGTGTCAGCATCAGAGAGTGAGAAGGTAGGGGAGCAAACAACTGAGTTGAGGGGGGGTTATGTGGCAGGTGATATGTGAAATGTATCCCTGTCCAGAGCTTTGGAGAAGGAGAGGGTGACACCCCTCCCATCAGCCAGGACGGGAAAACCTAGAGAAAGCAATAAATCGGAGACCAAGCCCTAACCCGGGCTTTGCCACTAACCAGCATCGTGACTTTGAAAAGGAACATTAACCGAATCTCTCTGAGCTTTTCCTTGTCTGTGCCATGAGTAGATGATGTCTAAGTGGCTTATTTAAGCTCCAAAATTCTATAAACCCCTTTTCCTGCTCTCTGAAGACTTCATTGATTGCCCATTACCTCATTCTGAGAAGCAAAGATGAATCGCTCTCATCCCCCTTATGATATAGCTGTCTCTGATGTCAGTAATGACAAATGCCTATTTGGGAACCTGTCAGAGCATCTCAGGTTCTTGGGGGAGAAGGTGAGAAACCCAGGTGCTGTCTCTGCCCAAACACAACTATCTGCTTTCCACAGGGCTTCTGTTCTCCCCTCTGAAGCAGGAGAGTATGGCGGGGCTTCTAGGGTTACTGCTGGCAGTGAGAGAACCTAAGAGGATGGAGTCCTTCAGAGTCTCTATGTGGGCACTCCTCTGAAGCCCACACCAGAAAATGACCTACTTCTGACAGAGCTGAAGGTAAAAAGTTGAAATGGATTTAACTACTTCTCCCTTTTCCTTCTGGGCAGCCTTGCTGATTGCACACCCTAAAACTGTGAGTCAGAAGCAGGAAAGATTTTTTTTTTTTTTTTTTTTTAATTTTAAAGAAAGAAAGAGAAGAGAGAGGGAGAGAGAAGAAATGGAAAAAAGAGGGGAGGCAGGGTTAAAAAACAAACAAAAACACCCACCCTAAGTTACTTCTCTTAGGGAAGCTGGTACAAGAACAAGAGATGGGGCAGCAACTCTGCTTCAGTGCCACTCCCTGGGAAGAGAGGGGAGGGTCTGAGCTTCTAGACTTTCACTTCCCTCTTTCCTACCCTCCCCAATCAACCCCAATTAGGCTACCTCCCACCCCCAAAAAATACCACTACAAAATATCTGTAGGAGGAGGCCTGACTGAAGGTGTTTTCTAGCAGCTCTGGAGCCTGTGAGGAGGGGCAGGAAGAGGGGGAGGAGGAAGGAGCTGCTGAGTTGTCTCTTACTTGAGCTGTGGGTGAGGCTGGGGCTTCTGTGGTGGAGCAGCCAGGGGTGGCTGGGCCTCTGCCAGGGAGCTGCTGCCGGAGGGTTCATCTCCGTGGGTGGTGGGGCCGCCCGGCCGCTGAGGAGCCGAGAAGAAGGAAGAAGAGGAGGAGGAGGAAGAGGAGGAAGGTGGCAGTGATGATCCAGGGGGGAGCCGGCGTGGAGGCAGCACCTTGCCTGGGGGTTGCATTCCTTGGGGTTGCCCAGGACCCCCTAGGTTCAGTACAAGAAAAACTTCATAATTTAACCATATTAAAGGGTTTCCTTACTAGAATCTATGTCTCAAAGAGTGTGGTTAGCGAAGTACCAAAAGGGTAAGCTCTATTATGAGAAGCAACCAGGGGCTCTCAAGGGCTCCAAAGGGAGACCCTGGTTCCCCCCATACATTGCTACTATGTGCTCTTCCTCTGAGGCACAGCAACTCAGTCACAGCAGAAGTCAGGACAGAGAAGAAACTTTGGGGTGAGCAGATCCCAATCAGAGGCCAGTTCTCCCAGAGAAGGACCCCCAGACTGTGGGCTAACCCCATCCCTTTTCCCCAGAGGATCCTCAGATATAGGCCACCTTGCTCCAGGGTCTAGGAAACCCCAAATTCCACACAGCAGAAGTAGTATAGGTTGGTGGAAAGAGTACTGGATTGGGAATCAGAAAACCTAAGAAATAGTCTATCAGTGACTCACTGAGCAAGCTCACCAGACTTCTCTGGTCTGGTCCTCAGTTTTCCCAAGCATAAAACTGTTAAAAAGGAAGTCCTAGCCTTAGTTATCTTTCAAGACTGTAGTACGTTTCAAAGACGATAATGGATGAGAAAGTTCTTGAAAAAATATTACATGTTTCACATTCATTAATGATCAGGGACTTAGTGTTATCTGTATGCTTCTGGCCTCCATCCAGTCCAGGTCTGTGTGTGTCTGTTACATTCCACACCACCAGGGCTTTGTTTCAGCAGGAACTTCATAAACCAGGACCAAGAGGGGTCCTTTCTTCCCAGGAACTCTTTTGCTTCTTAGTACCATCTTCAGGGGGTTCATCGTGATGTATTAATACCTCTCAGGTGTATGTGGTAAAATTCTCCATTATTTCAAATCCCATTCTCCCCTGGGGAATTAGTAGGCCCCATCTGGTAAATAAGAGTTCTAAAAAAGGACCAGCATACCTTTCTCCCAGCCTGAGGAAGAAAACCATCTGGCAGCCTGGAGAGAGCACAGGCCCTCCTTCCTCTGGGGGTTGATGGGCATAAGTGTGGTACCAGATTGCTATGATTTTGTTGAGGGATTCTCTACACTCAGAAGTTAAAAGACATCCCCATCCACACTCACTAACTAATGGAAAATATGCATAATTAGCCTTGGAGATTAAATTTTTCGGCCTCAATTTCACATCATAGGCCTCTTAGAAGGAGAGAATAGAAATTCAACAACAGCTAAGAGTTGTGATTTAACTTACTTTTCTAGAAACACCTAGGACACTTGTACCCTCAGGTGATGCAGAATTGTCTGTCTATATCACTGATCATGATTGTCAGCCCATTTCCCCACTACATGGCATCGGCTCCCCTTTATCATCAATAACCAATCAATGCCATGGCATTTACATTTAAATAAGAAAGTAGTAAGTTAAGTAAGCAAATAAATATACGGAATTTTGTATGCTTAAGACGTTCCAAGTTCAAATCAAAGTAGTGAAGATGACTCTTGATAGATTAGTAGTTATTTCACATTAATCAATTTTTGCCTTTCCAAAGTTTGGCATCATTTGTATTAGCATTTTCTTGTAAAGTAATACAGGTTGATAGCTCAGCCTCTTGTACCAGAAACCTGAGTGCTTTTCCACTTGTACAGGGAGACTTGTATAGCCAGAAACTTTACAACTTAACACTGAAGACAGATATAACTTTTCCTTTATTGCACATTAAGCTGTACAAGAGAGTCACAAAAGAGAGGTACTTCAATCACACTTCCAGCATTGGCTGAGGTTCTCCGAGCTGGATCAGTACAAAAAAAGGGGACAACATCAGAAAAGAAATGGGTACAAAACACCTAAACAGCAATCCTACACTGTGACATGGATGTCCCCCAGGCCACAGAGTTGTCCCTTAGCATGCTGCCTGCTTGCGTTTGGCAGTGGGAGCCATGATTGGATTCTCCCCCACCTGAGAGGCCTTGGCTGACACCCCTCTGCGGCCTGACTGAATTCAAATGGCAACTTTGTACTTGTGGCTCACAAATTTCACATGAAAAGCACCTGGATGTTCATATTGATAACATGCAGAGAAGCAACACCACCATCAGCTCACCATTACCACTTGGACAAAAATGATAAATAAAAATAAAAAAAACTAAAAATGTATTCCTGAACTCTGGGAAATGTTTCTTTATTCCTTTCTATCATTTCATCAGCTTGGGAGGTATTTAAGAACCTGAATCTTATGCAACCCACCTGGAAGTGTATATATGCATATTTGTATATATTTACAACAGATCAACAACCACCATCATCATCTAAGGAAGGGATCACACCAGAACACTCACACTCAATGCATTTCCCTGTGGCCTCACACTTTGCTGGCAATGAAAGGAGAACACAGGGCACATGCCCCTTGATATGTAAATCATGTTATATGCTACCAACACCAATTACTCCTCAGACCTGGTAATCCAGAACAGTGACATGTCAGTACAGAGGTGGGAGGAATGTAAAAGTAGAACCAGGAGCATTTCTTCTAAAAGGCAAACTGCTGGCACGAACTCCACGGACCATCTTCTAAAGGAGGCCACTTGGTGCCTGTTCCCAGCCTAGCGAGGAGATGGTGAGAACCCAAGGCCTGGTTTTTCTTAACTGCCTCACCACTTGCCCAGAGGTTGCTTGTTGAAGTGAAGAGGACAAACTGGTAAGGGTTCTTCAAGAGCCATGCTTTAAGGCCTCCATCCATAATACACACAAGTTAAAATCTAAACAGTTCGTTCCAGGAAAGATAAAGCTCTTCATTCTCTGGACCCCAGAGGGCTTTAATATTGGCTGAGAACTAAAGCAGGAGTCTATCTCAGAGTTATGTAGGCAGTGTACCCACTCAAATAAAATGGGACATTTTTATTTGGTCTCGTGTTATGATGCCTCAGGAGAAGCCAACAGCAGAATGATCAGATCCTTCCCACACTTCTAGTAGCTCCCTGCAGTCTAGGTCGAACATTGCTAAGGAACCATCTCTGGACATAGTTAAAAGCTTTGGGGAATACAAAGCAGCCTCATCAGTTCCACAGAAGCACACATATGGCCAATTCAGAAACAGCAACAAAGAAGAAACAACTTAGGAGAACTGAGATCAATACACAGAAAATACTCACAAGTTCACTTTGATATTGCACTTCAGCGGTCCCGGTTTTTTTTTTTTTTTTTTTTTTTTTTTTCCAAATCTTATAGCTAATTAGTTAATAAAAAACAAAGGGGTACACTGGGATGTAAAGTACAGAACACATTCCTGGAAACAGCTTGTTCTTTATATTTCACGTCATCACTAAAAATACAAAAGCTTTATAGGCACAGCCAGCCTATTCACATAAACTCAAACTGCACCAAATTTTAGCAAATGGAGGAAAAGGTAGATGCCCTCAAGTTTAATGGATGGAGCTATGGAAATTAAACCTTGAAAATCTCTTAAACTTCTATTCATCCTAGTCATGCAGAAAGGAAGCAAAAAGAAAAGCACAGTTCATTGAAGATCCCAAGCACACTCATGGTGGCAAGCGGGGTTGGGTGGTGGGTGGGGGCTAACCTGTACCTGGGGAGAGGGAGAGGGGAGTTGGGTTTTATTTTTGTGCCCTTTGTTTCTCCTGTCCAGCCCCCTACTCTTATTTCTCCTTACATTATGTAATAATTTTTAAAATACTATCAACCCATCCAGAAGATAGACTTGAGAGAGGCACAATTCTTTTGTACACTGTTGACAAATAGCCCTGGAATTGCAAGTTATACAGAGAAACGTAAGTGAGCGCTACAAGCACGAACAGGAACAGGTAAACAACCAGACAGAGGAGCTGACACTGCATAGGAAAAACACAGTCCAGTCAGCACTGAAAGAACGCAGAAACGGCACCAATGGGAGGGTCTGTTGCTCCCCTCCCCGCCTTCCTTGCTTTTTAATTTTTTTTCCTTTTTTTTTTTCTTTCTTTCTGTTTGTTTTTGGCTTAAAATTTCTGCTTTGAAAAATTAACTACCAGTGACTTTAAGAAGCTTGGACTTGTTTTGGCCCTACTGCAATGCCATTACAGTCGAGAATATACTGTAAACAACCTTGGGGGGGTGGCCGCTGAGGTGGGGTCTTGCTCGAGTCCGGATCCTTAAGCGGTCCACTCTGGAAGAGAAAAATGCAAGAGAGATAAAAAACAAAACTCAAAGCGAATTCCAAAGAGAACCCCTGTGGCTCTGTGGCATGGCTGCAGTGGGATCCAGTGAGATCTGGCCTGTACACGCCACCAGGCCAAAAATTGCCAGAGGGATTCTCAGCCTCTAGGGTGTTACTAGGGCACTATATAGGCAGTTTTGGGGCTTGGAATCACTCTGATATGGAGTATCTGAGACCTCCTCAACCTCTTTTTCATTTCACTCCCTTTTAGACGTGTTCTTTCTAGGAGCTTTGAGTCTTCAAACACCATCTGGTTTCTTCTCTGGTGTCTGCCTGATGTTCAGCTCCCACTTGTATTTACAGGCTTCCTGAAGGAAAGGGAGGATCAACACCAAACTCCAGAGATTGGGTTGGGAATTAGGTGACTCCAGGGGCAGGAAAGACTGGGCTGGCTCACTTCTCATCTAGAGTTAACTCCAGGATAGGATCAGTTCTGGGGCTGACTCAGAGGTCAGATCCACTCTTTGGGCTGGGCTGGAACTCCCATGGGAGGGGCTTAAAGGAGGGGGCAGTAGTTGTTTCCCAGCACCCGCCTTACCCAGAGGGAAGGAGTAAGATATTAATGTTTGTAAAAGTACTCAAGGTCAGGCTGTTTTCCCTCTCAAACAGCATAATTACATTTTGCCCAACAAAATGCTTCCTCTCCTTCCAGCTGTGATTCTGATTATGCCCTGACAGAATCAAAGACTCATGTGACTTCAGTTTGTCTAACATTTGTATTAAAGGCAGTGAGCACTAGGAGCTTGAATTCAGCAGAGAAGAAATGCTCTAAAAACCTAAGGGTTGCCAGTGGGCTGATGGTGATGTCAAAGAGGTGAAGCCTTCGGAGGCAAAGCTGGGAAATGGGCTATGTCCTCAGCATTCTTCCACTTCCTCTTTCAGTGCTCCTCTCTCCACGTGATGTGACCCCCAGCCCTTCCCCAACGTGGAAGCTGTTTTTCCTGTTCCTCATTTCCCCCCACCCCCCCACCCCCAGGCCCTTAGATTCTGGCCATCTATCCCCTCTCCTGCCGATTAAGGCCTTAAGGCCGGCCTATTTTCAGCTCCACTACCAGGGAAGTAGAAGTGGTATTTTCCCAGTATCACTGTCATTTTTTAAAAATTTTCTTTCTTTTTCTTTTTTTCTATAATTAGAGAAGTTGTGAGCTTACAAAACAATCATGCATAATGTGCATAATTCCTGTACATCACTACTCCACTAAAACCTTACATTGTTGTGGAACATTTGTTACAGATTATGAAAGAACACGATCAGACTATTATCACTAACTATGGTTCATAGCATACACTTGGTATATTTTTTCCATATACCCCCTATTAACACTATATATTAGTATTGTACATTTATTATTTCATGAGAGAACACTCTCAATTTGTACTGTTAACCACAGTCCATCTTCCACCACATGGTTCACTGTGTAATACAGCTCCTTGCCTTGTATATTCTATCCAAAGTGTACACTCAGTGGCAGGAGATAGGATGAGGACTGAGAAGGGGTCCTGATGCTTAATGTATATAGAATTTTCAATTAGCTTGACTGTAAAAGTGTGGAGTTGGATAGAGTTGATGGTATCACATTATAGTGAATATAAACTAACACAGCTGGTTTATAAATGAGATTGTGGCTGAAAGGAGTAGTCTAGTGTATTAGTCAGCCAAAGGAGTGTTGATGTAAAATACCAGAAATCGGTTGGTTTTTATAAAGGGTATTTATTTGGGGTAGCAGCTTACAGTTACCAGGCCATAAAGCGTAAGTTACTTCCCTCACCAGTCTATGGCCATGTGTTGGAGCAAGATGGCTGCCAATGCCTGCCAGGGTTCAGGTTTCCTGGGTTCCTCTCTTCCTGGGGCTTGCCTCTCTCCAGGCTTAGGCTTGCTTCTCTTCACAAGGCCAGCTGTAGACTATCAGGTGAATGGCTCTTCTCTTCCTGGGGACTTCTCTCCTTCCTCACGACCAAGCTCCTCTGTGTGCTTGCTTCCCCGAGCTCCAGCGTTAAAACTCAGCTTCAGAACTCCAACTCAAAAAACTCCAACTCTGTCCTTTGCCGTGTCTTTTGTCTTTGATTCCCCACCCACCAAGGGGCAGGGATCAATGCCCTACTGATGTGGCCCAATCAGTGCCCTGATCATAACTTAATCAGGCCCAGATGAACAGACCAGTTTACAAGCATAATCCAATATCTATTTTTGGAATTCATAACTATATCAAACTGCCAAACTGCTACATCTAGGGATGTAAATGTCAATTGAAGGAAAGCTAGAGAATAATCTAGGGACTGAATAACAGTGAACACAGGTGGATGAGGATTGTGGTTAATAAAACAACTACAAGAATGTTCTTCTATGAACTAGAACAAATGTACATCACTATTACAAGGTGGTAAGAATATAGTGATGCATGAGAAAAATACAATTAAGGTCTCTGTCTCTTAATAGCAGCACGACCTAAAACCAGTTTGCTAAGAGAATTTTAGATAGTAATGGGCAGGGTACCATTGGAAGGTCCTTTAAAGCCACCATACCAGATATTGTCCATTCTATCTCAAACCCCCAACCTCTCACAAATCACAAATTCCCCTCTTTCAAGTACTCTCAGGATCCATAAGGGCTGAGAATACCTACACCTAAAGCCATCTAGAGACCACTCTTTCCAGTCAGTCATTAAGACCTGTCTGTTTTTCTCACTTGGTATCTTAGATTTACCATCTTCTCTTGACCAACCCTGGTCAGATCTACATCATTTCTTGCTTAGACTACTGTAATAGTCTCCTAATTCTTCAGTCTTGTCCTTCTCCAATCTGTCTTCTCCATGGCTACCTAATATCCTCTTAAACTCCTTCCCTAACTGAGTTACTTTACGGCTTTAAATAATTTATAGCTAACACTGAGTGCCAGGTAACATGATGGGCACTTCTACATAGTATCTCCCTTAACCTTGCAATAGCTCTTAGGGAATAAACTATTATTCTCAGCATCCAATGTTTAGAGAAGGAAATGGAGGCCCAAATACATTGGGTAATTAACCCAAGTTTATATAGTTTATATAAGCTGGGTGGTGAGCCCAGGCAGTCTGACTCTCACATTCTTTCCCCATTGCCTACAGAATGGCATCCACATTCTTCAGGTTGGCACTGGAAACATGCTTCAGCATGGTCACAACTGGCCTTTCTACCCGTGTCTCTCCACTATGTCCTAAATACACCTTCTCCTTCCAGACCTGGCAGTTCATTGTTTATTTTACAGTCTAGGCCATACCACTGTTTGTTTATGCTGAGTACCCTCCAGGAATGCCTTCTTCCCTTTGCTACCAAACCACTCCAACATATTTTGGAGGCCTACATCAAGTTCTACTCCATCCATGACATCTTCCCTTCAGACAGCCCATTTCATGGTGATCTCATCTCTGAAATCCTGTCATAGCACTAGACTCATACACTAAAGGGGCCATTTGCAGTGCTGTCTTGCCATCCTATAGACTGAATAAGCGCCTGAGAAGACTTACAGATCCTTGAGGGCAGGAATGGCATCTTTATCTTCTCATGAATTCCCAATAAGTACAGTGGTCTTTTTATTTTTCCAAAGAAAAATTGGGCTACATGGCCTGATACTGGATACTAGAATAATTTATTTAATAGGTAAACTAGTTAAAATCAGGAATATGCTGGCAAATCCAAGACTACAGTCATTTTACCTACGCCCTCAAGCACAGGGCTGAACAGATAAGAGGTTCTTAATAAATGCTTGTTAAATAAATGAACAAACACCATCAGTAGAAAAGAAAATCCAAAAAGGAGTAGTGCATAAGTCTTTTAAGAGGAAAATGTTGCTCAACCATAGATGTTAAGCCACATTGTTTTTGGTATCAACTAGGTAAACAGCTCTGAAAATGCTCAGGTCAAGGAATGAAACCTGAGGCCTGGTACATGTACCTGTTTATTAGGCATAGAAGGTGAAGTCAAAACAAGCCTCAAGGAGCAGAAATTGCCTAACCACCACCAAGATTGCCTAACCACCACCACCACCACACCACCCTCCCCCCGCAGCACACACACACACACACACACACAGATACTCTTGCCTAGCTTTTAAGATGGGGAAGCAAAGTGACTAGAAGGAATTTGGGCTTTGGAGTTAGGAAGGCCTTGGGTTAAATCCATATCAGCCTTACTAGGTTTGTGACCTTGGGCAAGTTATTTCACCCCTCTGAGTAGCATTTCTTCACTAAGGGTTTCTATGAGATAAAGTGTGACAGCATCTATAAAGCACCTGGCACTAGAAGGTGCTAAATAAGATATAATAGGTGATGGTGATAGTTCTGATACTGGTGAGGCATTTTCTTTTGAGGCTATGCTGTTTTCTAGGTTTCACTCCCATGATGGAATACCCCATGCAGTGTGCTCCAATTCTAGGGATTTGGAGAACTTCATTTAGTTATGATGATAAAGCCTCCTGTGGGCTCCCCTGCAATCCATCAGTATCATGGCTTCTCACTGCCTGAGAGGGATATTCAGGTGAATAACAGCAAAAGTTGGGTTCTTTAATGAGTACATATAGTCACATAGTTTGTGGAGGTACTGAACTGGCTCTTGCTAGCCCCCTCTCTCAGGGGCTCACCCTGTGTACCATAGATGGCTGCCAATGTATAACTTCAGACATTGGTAAGAACAGCTTAAGATGTTTCCCTCTCAGAGAAATGGTATTCTCAGAGAGGGTTTTGAAAGACCACATAGCAAGAAGGCAGAACCTGGGCCAAAAGAAGATTTTCACTTATAGGAAGAATTTCCGATAGTAAAAACAGTGGGAGAGGCTGTCTTGGAAACAGGAAAGCTCCCTGTTCTGGATATGTTCATGCAGAGCTAGAGGATGACCTGACAAAGATACTGTTGAAAATATTCCTTCACTAAATGTGAGATAGACTAGGTGAACATGAAGGTTCCTTCCAACACTGAGAATCTGTGATTTCAGGACAAACTATTAAAATGCCACAAATTAAGCTCTAATGGTAGAACTCTAGACCCTGGGATGAGCTTACAGGGGTGACCATACAGAGGTGATCATGAAGGCTGGCCCTGGCTCTCCCCAGCTACAGGAAAATACAAGTGAGACCCTCAAGCATAAGCCCAAATATGTTCCCTTCCAAAAGCATTAGGGAAGAGCTCCTAGAAGCAGTCCTTCAGGCTGGAGCCTGGGAATGTGCCTCAGCCACCCTTGTCTGGAGCCTTAGGGAGCTTCTCCTGTCCCCAGCTCCACTGAGATTGTGGACTGAAGACTTCCCAGGGGCTATGGTAAGCAGGGAAAAGAGTCCCCAAGGACTGTCCCTTGCTAGGCTGAGACACTCTGGCTCCTCCCACAAGCCTTCTGTCTGCTAGGGTCTGAGGGCCTATTCCCTGTGGGGTTTGGCTACCATGGGATGTGTCTCCAATCACCAAGAGCTGCCTGGGATGCCGAATTCCACAGAAGTCTGGTCACTCTGGCGTCACTGCCAAAGTCTGGCCTGTAGCCAGCCTGTAGCAGAAACTTGTGGCTGGACTGAGCTGCAGAGTTTCCCTCAGAAATTTGGGCTGACTCAAACAGGTAAGAATGTGAAGTCCCGCGCTTATGCCCAGCAACAAAGACAAAAGAAGGGGGGTAAACAGTCTTATAGAAGCATAAGAAAAAAAACAAAACAAAACCTTTGAGCTTATAGGATGACAACAAGCTCAGAGGGTATCAGTTTCCAATGATGCTGCCAAAAATTTGATGCAGCTGGAGATGCATTGGGAGGAGTCTGATGCTCTCAACAAGGAGAGGTCCTAGGTCCATGCCAACCAGTTCTGGACACCTCTTTTAAGAGGGACACTGGCAGAATAAAATGAGTCCATGGAAAAGATAGGATAATTAGAAGCCTGAAAGTGACATCTTTTCTCATGTGAGCAAGTTACTTAATTTCTCAGTCTCAGTTTCCCCAGCAGGCAGATTGTAAGGATTAAATGAGGTGATTGTGGAAGAACATAGGACTTAGTAGAAGATCAAAATCAGTCAAATATAAGTCTGAAAAATGTTAAGGGCTGGCTTGGGTAATAGTGTGCTTCCTGGCATTAAAAGTGTTTAGAGTCTAGATAAGCTCTGATCAGAGATACTGTAGAGAGGGCTCAAGTAGTTGCAGGTAGATGGCTCTCCTGGTTCTGTATATTTATTATTTCATGCATTGTTCAGTTCTGTAGATTCCTAATATATGAAACAATTCCTTCTTACATCCCAAAGTCCTGAGCTCAGCAAGACCCCAAGGCCTTTCTGGGCTAAGAGGTGACGGTCAGTTTGCCAGTACAGAGGTACCCTGTGTGAACAGGCTTGGAAGGTCTTGGCAAGGAGAAGGTACTGCTGCCTTCCAGCAAAGCTAACTGGGCTGGATATCCTACTGTGCTGAACCACTGGACTTCAGTGATCAGAGAAGCAAGGGAGAAGCCAGGAGAGAGCTGGTTGTTCTGGTGAAGCTTTGAGATTCCTCCCAGGTTGCAGGTCCAGCACTTGGTAGTCAGGAGGAGGACAGCAAGGATTTCCTATATACAGGGTCACAAATGCCCAACTCTTTCCATTCTTACCTTCCCTTGAGCTGTGGTGGGAGCATCAACAGGGCACAGCACACAGTTTTGTGGAGAATTTCCTGAACTAGGGGCAGAGAAGATCCAGTGCTCCTGCTTACCAGCTGTGTCATTTGAACAAAGCATTTTCATTCTCTTTGCTGATATGTAAAAGAGAAAAATACCAGCCCAACCTAGCTCACATAGTGCTGTGCTGTGAGGCTCAAAATAATGGATGTGCTTTGTAAACTACAAAGTGCTAGGCAAATATATGTGATCATCACTAATATTATTTAATAATAAATACCAAACCAAAGGAATTAAGTTTTAAGGATAGAATTTCAGGTGTTAGTGGAGAAGATATTTTGGGGTGGTTTACTGTCACCTGGCACATTGTAGTTCAGTGGGCAGAGAATTAAACTGAAATCAGATTACTCAGGTGGCTCTGGGCTGGCTATATCATGCCCTCTGAATATTACTTGGTCCTAGTAAGGTCCCTGCAGAGGCACAAAAATCAATTCAGAAAGAGTGAGTATTAGCTCTTGTGTTGATTGGAAAGGAAATCACTGGCCTGGGAAAGAAACCAAGTCCTTGAGTAAGGGTTTGTGGGTTTTGTTAAAGGCACCTTTAATTTCCCAGCCTGCTGCTGTCAGCAGACAAGCTAGGAGAGAGGCGCTCCTATCTGAGGTCCTGGCAGGATGGAAAGCCCAGGAAGGAAAGACATTGAGTGACTCAGCGCTTGAGAGTTGTTGGCCCGAGTCCAGCTGCCTCCACTGAGAAGGAAGGGCCTGTGCTTGCTCAGCATATATGAGACAGGAAATTGAGAAAGGGTCCCAGGGTCTAGCCTCAGGAAAAGAGGCCAGGCCAAGCTCTTTGTTGGACACACCACAGAACTATTCTGATCAGCTCATCTGCTCCCCCAGGCCCACTCCCCCGGTCTAGGAGCCCAGGGGGAATGAGGCAGCAGGAAGGAATGTGGTCTGGAGGTTGTAGGTTCAGTCAGAGCAAAGGGACAGCAAATTTTAAGGCACCTTGGGATCTTTCTGGGCTCACTCTTGCAGTTGCCAGGACCCATCTTCATTCCTCTGAGTGGTTATAAACGGTGCCCAAGCTGCTCCTCCTTCCTCCCTGAGGGGCACTGCTGCTCTGAGGGCAAAGCCCATCTCTTGGACTGGGGCTGTCCCATAACCTGAGGATATAAGAAATGTCCCATGGGGGCAGACTACAGGGCCTATGGGGGCACTGTCAGAATGTCAGCTTCAAGTGATTAAAGATGTCCCTTAAAAGTTAGAACAGTTCCAAAATAGTCAGTTTTCCTTACTAGTCTGTTAAGGGATCTAGTCACTAGTGACTTTATTTGAACCTGCCTCAAATCTCCTCACATCCTCAGCTTATACTCACTGGGGAACAAATTCCTTAAAATCAGTCCTCTGTGGGGAGCAGGAAGGTCTTTCATTTGTCCTAAATTTACCTCTTTGAAGCTCAAGTGAAGCCCTCTTACTCCCATGTTTGGGATCTGAGGAACAATTATGTTCCCCTTCCCTAACTGCATGGCTCTTTAGACTCCAATGAAACCCCTCCTTAGCCCTGGTCTCCTCACACTAAAGAGACCTTTCAAGCCTTTGTGGTTGGAAAGACCTGTCTGCAAATGTTTTTGAGTATCTCTTTAGACCAGAGAACCAGCAAAAAGGGATTGATAGAATATCGCACGAGAAGCCAGATATTATTTGGCCTTAGTCCTTCAATTCTGCCTTTCCCAGGTTCTGTGGCTAGCACATATCCTTGATCACAGCATTTCAGATCTGGAAAGACATTTAAAAAGTTATCTGCTTCAACAACATCCATGTGGCCAGTCAATACTTTAACAATGACCCTCACCAGTGCTTCCTCCCACCTCTGCTTAAACATCAGCAATGATGTGACTGGCACACACTACTTCCCAGAGCAGCCATTTCCTCTTGTGGTGTTAGAGAGTTTATTACTTACATTGGGCCCCCAAATTTGTCTTTCAGTAGGTTACCTTATGGTACCAGTTCAATCCCATAACTGCTATCAGAGAGCTGAAGATATTATATCACATCCTCCTTGAGACAACTGCTAACTAACTGCAGTTCCTTTCACTATTACTCGTAGGATAGCTCAGGGTAGGTGATGGAAGAGGCTTGCCTTTGTCTTGGACACAGTAGATTTATCAATGCATACAAGGGCTGAATCTTAGAATCATTTCCATGGGTCTAACCCACAAGCTACATAGGGGCACACCTCAGCCCATCAGTGTCTTGAATTCTTGCATTATCAGTTCAGACCTTTGTTTCTGGAAGATTTTATAGGAAAATAAAAAGAGGAGGAGCAGTGTAATGAGAAATGAAAAAAGATTAGCCACATGAAGGAGAGCACCAGGACACCATCTCTACTGACATGACCTGGAAGCTTTGTCTACCTGAAAGTTCTCTCCCTGGTTCCTAGGAATATCAAGAGCAGCACACACCTCTCAAGAGCCTCAGGATGTAAGGCCCAGCTCAGATCTCAGGTGAAGGAACTCAAGTCAGAAGATGGGGACTGTGGGGTGGGGAGTGATGGTAGAGCAGGGTATACAGGCTCTGTAGGTATGTAGCCTGTAGGCTTTGGCCATCACTGGCCACCAGGTGTCACTGCCACCTTGAGAACAGTCTTCCTAAAGCACTTCAAAGTCCATGGTGTAGGGGGGTCAGTTGCCCCTGTCAACATTCGGGGCAGCTCCAAAGTTGGCAGTTGAGTCAGGCTGAAGCCAAGCTGGGCTTTGTCCTCACCCCTCTGCTTTCAGCGGTGTAGCCAATGCCTATTACTCCCCTGCCCCTATTCCTATGAACCACAGCAGCCAGCCTAGACCTACTCCCATGACTTTGTTCTTTATTTGCTATAATTAATCCACTGCAGGCAAGAGGGCTGGCTGATAACAAGGTAAGGTATGCCCTCTACCAGTGTGTCTAGGGCATAGGGTTGGGGGGCAAGAAGGAGAATGGTAGGAGGGTAAAGAGGCAGGTAGGGGCCTACATGAATTGCTTGGGGAAATTGGGGGAGGGGCAGGCTTAAGGGAAAAAACAAAGAGTTCTGCTTTGGCTGTGCTATATTTAAGGTGCCTTTTAGACAGCCAAGTAAAGATATCAAGCAGGAGTTAGAAATGTAAATTTGGAGTTCAAAGGAGAGATCAGGGCAGACTGGTCAAGATCACCAAGGCATGTGCATAGTGAGACCAAGTTCTAGGGCACTGATATTTAGAGGTTTAGTAGAAGTGGCGGAGCCAGCAAAGGAGGCTGAAACCTATGAGGAAGAATGAAAAACAGGCAAGGGTGGGATCATAGAGGCCTAGAAAAGAAAGGAGGGAGCAGTCAACTGTGTAAAATGCTACTGAAGTCATGCAAGATAAGAACAAAAGAAAGTGACCACTAGACTTGGTAATACCCGAGTGACTTTGACAAGAGCAACTGTAAGGGGTGGAAGGGTGACTGGAGTAGATCAAGGAGAAAATATGATGTGGTGTAGGGAAGACAAAGACCACTCAAGAGGAATGACTGAAGGGGAATGCAGAGATGGGGCAGAAGATGGAAGGGGATATGAGGTTGAGGGAGGTTTTTATTTTTATTTTAGTTTTTAAAATGGAGATATTTGTATGTTGATGTGACAATCTGCTAGAAAAGAAGATGACAGAGGATGCTTGAAAGCAAAAAAGAAGGCAGGATCCGGAAACATATTCACATGGGTAAAGATGAAGGTAAGCTAGTAGATGGGATAGTGGGCAGATGAGGGCTCTCCTGCCTGACAGGTCCCTGGGCCTGAAGCCATGAGGATTGAAATATCTTCTCACCTCTAACCAATGGAAATGTGCTATCATCCAGAAGAATTGGGAGGTGGAAATATGACTCAATCATGGTTTTGGACCAAGTTACAGGGCTTTGCCAAGGATAACAGTTGGATGTTTTCTGTCTTCTGAGTGGCCTAGGATCAAGTCACATGGTTCAGAAGGGAGCTAAGAGAGGATATAAGAAGACAAAAAAGACACCATCCCACAAATGGTGACAACCTCTGAAATGATTTCAATTTAAAATATAAACAAATTTTGGATAGGACCTATATCTCATTCATCATTGTAGCACTAAGAACCTAGCATTCATTTACAACTGGTATTAAGCACATATTCTGGTCTAGGTTTGGGCTCATCCATGGTAACAGAGAAGAATAAGGTATGGTCCCTCTCAACAGGGGCTGAGAGTGCTTGGGAAACATTTGCTGTATTTATTCAATCATGTGATATGAGAATTGATAGGGATCTAGAGGTCATCTAATTCAATTACACTTTATAGGTGAGAAAACATAGGTCTAGAGGTGGGAAATGGCTGCCCAAGTTTCATACATTATGGCACAGTAGGGACTATAACACCTGAGAATACCATATCCTAGAAGGGCGTACTTTCAACAACGTCCTGCTGTAGCTTCGAATGTGAGGCTAAGCAGAGAAAAGCATATCCTTGAGTCTGACTGGCTTTGCTACGAGGGACTTCTGCAGGAGCCCCTATCTTTAGGGAAGCTCTTTTCTCACCATGCTTCCTGCTTACCATCCACATTGGAGATTATAAGCTGCAATATTTAATGTTTATAAAATTAAGGGACTTATACCAAAGAAGAGCTAATGTCTTCTGGGGAGTGGAAAAAAAATTCTTATGTGACTTTTCTCTGTTACTGAACTTTTATGCTTCAGGTATTTTCATATAATCTAAATTTTATTGCTAAAAGGAGGCTTAGAGTTTTTGTTTTTTTTTTAATTATTCAATCCCTCATTTTACACACAAAGTGCTGAGACACAGAAAGGGGAAGAAACAGACCCAAAGTCACCTGGCCAATCAGTGGCTAAACCCAGATCTCCTGAACTCTCAGCATAGCTTTCATTCTAGTTCAAAATGAATTTCCTTGCAGAAGGCGGAGAGATAATGCTACACACTTTTACAGTACTTAAGGGCCCTTCACAGGATCCCAGAGCAGCCCATTTTTATCTTGTCTGGGCAGTGTAAGGCTCTGCCAGTCATAAGTTCTTTAAGAGATATTCTCTGTATTTCTCAGGGTTAAAGGGGACTGCTTGTCACTCTTTCTCTAAAGGGAAGACAGGCAAAGATCTGCCAATCCCATCATAGAGATAGGTTGGACTAAACAGACCCGTGTATCTTGACTCCATTAGATTAACAAATTCATAAAATCTAACCACAGGCCTGTTATTTTTTAATCACAAAAATCTTTTCATCACCTCTAGTTAAGTACAATATTTAAGTAATGGGCTTGTATCTCTGACAAGCAATTAAGCTTTGTTCTCTTAACTATCTGCGGCAGTTTGAGATTATTTTATGAATCTCAAAAAGAGAAAGATTATGTTTGTGAACTAATCCATTCCTGTGGGTGTGAGACCCTTTCAACTGGACTATGTCAGTGAGGCATGACTCAGGTTGAGTCTCCACCCTTTTGCTGGATCTGATATAAATGCAGACATAGAGAGAGACAGACACAGACACAGGAAAAGGAAGCTACCATATTTGATTCAGCAATGTGAGAGAAAAGGTTTTGCCCACAGCTGAGTTGCAAACAGAGAAGGCCCCTGAGACTCAAAGAGCTGAGGCCCAGGAAGAAATAAGCCATATGCCTGATAGCTTACAACTGAAGTCGGGGAAAAATGCAGAGCCACCAAGACTGAGAGAGGGGGCCTGGTAAGAGATAAGACCTATGCCAGGTTTGCCCATGGCTGCAGAAAGGCAGAGTCCTCAGCAGAGATCAGTGGCCATTTTGCTTCCCCACGTGGCAGCTGATTTTGGTGAGAAAGCACTTCTTATGGTGCCTTGAGTTGGACTTTTCACAGCCTTGGAACTGTAAGCTTTACCACAAATAAATCACCTTAATAAAAGCCAACACATTTCTGGTATTTTGCATCAGCAGCCCTTTGGCAGACTAAAACACTACTGTAATTCTCTAGTAACTAACATTCCTGAAGTGCAGGGAACAGATTCTTACACTTGGTTAGAGGTTGGACACAGTTGAGCCATCTACAAAACATGTGAAATACACACAAGAGGTAATATATGATAACCTCCTGCCGCAGGGGACTACTTTCAACTTGGATACCCAAAGAGAATCAATATTTATTAGCTTAGAAGTTCCCATTTATGTAGCACCAGCAAGGTTGAAAATATTCTACTCTAAAGAAATTTTTAGAGCTCAAAAGGTATTTAGATATCATCTCATATTACAGATGGGGAAACTGAGGTGCAGAAAGGGAACTTACCAATTGTCATATTGCTTTATTTTAGTCATTTTAATGGAAATATTTCTCATATATTATGTTTCCAGTCTTCTTAAACAGAATATGGAATCCTAACTAAAATTGAACCCTTTCTTGATGATACATGCTCATTATTATGGACATCATCTATGCTATTATGAGATGATTCTGTGATATTCAAATGATAAGAAGAGAAATGTAAGGTAATTTGCTTCTATACTAAATAACCCAGACTGCTTTATACTGTTTTTTTCTCCTTCCCCCTCCAGTGTAAGGCTGTTGGCCTTCTCTTCTTTCTAACTGAAGAATTTCTAGAATCCAATTACCTTTGTATCTGACTACAGTAAAACTCCCTGAAAGGCACTGATCTTTAGAAAAGGATTGATGGTCTCAAAGCCTAAGGTTGAAGCGAACCCAAGTCCAGAGCTGCTTATTACTTACATAGTAATGACAAACTTTTATTGCACATTTATTTTGTGCTATGCTATATTTTAGGTGCTTTACCTCATTTAATTCTCCTAACAACCCTATGAGATATTATCTCTCCTGAGACACAGATAAGGACCTTATCCAAGGTCACAAAGCTAGTAAATGGAGGGTCTAGGATTCAGATTTGAGAAGTTCATACTTTAAAGCCTATACTCTGAATCACTATTCTAGTCTCACTAACAGTTTCAAGTAGGATTCTGGGAGAATCCTCACTTACAAATGATAAAACGTGAGTCCAAAAAAAGGCAATAACTTCACCCTAACGTTACACAGCAGTTTAGGAGCATAGCTAGACTAGGACTCAGTTCTTTGATTCATTGTCCCAAGTACTTACTGCTTCTTTACACAAAATTCAGTGGAGAGAATAGTTTGAAAGTATTTTTGAAAAGTGAGATACCTCCTAGGCTGTACTTAAGACTCTCAAGCCTGCAGGGTCTTTTGTTTTTCTTTGGCCCATTCTAGAACCTCACAGTCTGATGTCCTACAAAAGTTTCCATATGGATTTCCCACTACACCTGCAGCTAGCACACTGTCCCTGTGAGTGTGACTGGCCATGAATCTTGTACCACAGCTGACTGAAGAATGCTATCTCCTTTCCTTTAGGAAGGAAAGCAGATCTCTGATGTGAGTTTTGCCTTGTTACCCTCTCCCAAAAGGAGGGACCTGACTCTTCCCTCTCTCTCAGAGCATACTACAGATTCCTCAGCAAGTCCCTTTGTTCTCTGCCAATTTGGCAGACTGGTCACAGACAATGAACAGCTGGTGAGAGCTCTAATCCAGACCCATCTCAGTTTAAAAGTGGGAGCATCCTGGATCCCAGGAAAAACTAGAGTCCCTGAAGACTCCAAGTTCAAAGGAAAGAGATCCTGTACTCACTTCATCCCTGGACAGTTCTGTGGCAGATACTGCAGATTGCTGAGAAGGCCCCTATAAGGGGTAGTGGAAGACAATCAGGCCTCCGGAGGGGAGGAGATTAAGGAAAGAAAGAGGGAGAAGACTCCTTTTAGATCCCATCCAGGACTGTGGGTATCCAACTTCAACGCCATCCTACAGTCACCAAAGTCTAACAGTTCATAGCTCTCCTATGTCTCTTCTCAGTTGCTTACCTGTGGCTGCTGGGTGGTTAAGGGTCTCTGAGGAGACAGAGCAGGGGTCCTGGACAGCAGCTGGTTCAACTTGTTGATGACTAGCTCAGTGATGAGCTGTCTGTCCTCCACCTGGTGTTCTCCAATCAGTGGCATACTGCAGTCCATGACCTGGTAGAAGATGGGGCTCAGGTGAGGAGAGGGTCTGGAAACATAAAAGGCCTGGTACAGTATTTCAGAATGGGTAGGACTTGAGCTGGGCAGACAGAGGTTGGAAGTGAAGCTGGTGTTCTTGTCTTCAATTTGAAGCCTGTTCCTTTGCAGGAGGAAGATCTTTGTCCCCAACTCCTGTAAACCTTTGTTTTGGGCCCCTCCCCCCAACCTTCACTCAGGTTAGGGCTCAGGTTAGAGACTGAGACTAAGGAGAATCTTCTACATCCAGGAGACTTGGATTCTAGCCTGGTTTGAGACAATGATTCATTCTGTGGCCTTGGGTACACACTCATGGCCTTAGGCTTCAGTTTTCTTACCTGAAAAATGAGAAGGTTGGACCCAGCGATTCCCAAGGCCAGCTTTCTGAAGACAAGAATGGTAAAAACACTATAGCCTTCCCCAGAGGAATGGGATTAGGCTAGGATTCCAGGAACCCAGATCTGGCATCTCTTACAACATGGTGTGGGTTGGCCTAGCTGCATGGAAACAGTGACTTCCCACTGGTGGAGGTATCTTGCTACACACATCCACTGATCTACCATCTGGGAATCTTCCCATGGCTTAGGTAACTCTAACCCAAGTGCAGCCTGGGCAACCCACATAGTTCTTAAGCCAACTCCTTCAGCCTTGGGGGTTGTCTATCACTGAAATACTCCTTGGGCTAAACATACCTCGAAAATGTAGTCTTTCCCATCTTTGCCATGTACTGCTTTAACAGCACAGATGTCCAGGCCACCAAACATCTCAGAGCAGGTGTCCACCCACAGCTTGTATCTGGAGGGGATAGGAAAATGTCTTGAGGCTGTGGCATTTAAGACTCTTTTTGCTGCTTCTGCCTCTATCATCCCCTATCCCATCCCCATCCCTCCCTCATTCCACCCTCATCAAGTACAATCCCTTATTTGCAGTGCCCTCCTGCTCTGCTCTCCATATTCTACCCATCTTTCCAGGCCCAGAGCAGAACTTGCCTCCACTAAGAGGACTTCCTTGGCTACTCCAGTCCATACTAACTAATCCTTTCTTGTAACTCCTATGATATGTAGTCTTCATCTCCATAAAATTTAGCACATAACTTAGTCCTTTCTGATCTTGTTAACTAGCTGCTTGGGCCTTTGTGTTTTATGTGTCCCGTGAGATCAGAGGTTCCCTTTGGACAGGGCTTAGCTCTTACACCTCTTTGTCTATGAAAGCCTTTCTCCCTGGGCTGGGTACTCCTTCTCTCACCTGTCTGACATGGCGATCTGCTCCAGCATCGCAGAGCCAGTGTTCGTCTTCCAGTTCCCTGAGATAGATGTCCTCCTGCAACAAGGTCCCACCAGGACAGCAAAGTCAATGAGCCACACACACCAGCAAGACGAGGGCACAAAACCTTCCAGAATTTTAGCTCATCCCTGTTTTCCCCATCCACTTCTCTTACAGACAGCCTCAGTGGGGGCCTGTCTGCCCAGCTGCTGCCTCTGCCAAACCCTTACCTGCGGTGCCTTCCTCCTTTCTACAAGGGTCCAGCCCAGATGGCTCTGGCTCCATGAGCCTTCCCTGATCTTTACAACCAGATGAGCTGTTGCTCTCCTTAGAAACTCTACAGTACTCTGCCTGAACCTCACAATCTTATATCTACTTTGTACTTTAGTTATTTGAGCTAAGTATTACATCAAGTGTAAACAACTTGAGGGCATATATTGTGCCTTGCATTCCCAGCAGCCTACCCACTCAGTATCTGGGTACAAACTGAATTATATTCATCCTGGGAATTCCTTCTTGTGAATACCTCCCAAAAGCTTCTTTAGTGGATCACCCAATCATTCAATCAACAATTAGTTTCTGAAGGCCTACAGTATTAGCATGTGACTCCAGGTACATCATTTAACCTTTATGAATTTAAGTTGTTTTGTCTTGTCTTGGCATCAAGCCATCACTCTTCTCTGCCATGCCCACTGCACCCTCTGTCCATAAGCATGTGCTGGGGTCGGTTAGTTTTGGACTAAAAAGGAGGAAGGTGACCTGGTTTCTGGTTCTTGATTTGCTCTTGATAGGGTGACTTTGGGTGAATCAGTTTACCTCTCTGAGTCTCTCATCTGTAAACACAGAGTTGTCATGAGGATCAACTGATACACGTTCAAAGAAAATGTAAAGCACCAAAACCATATCTTTTTAATTACTAGTCTTTACCCAGACACAGTCAAGTGGAAGAGGATAGCCTAGGGGCAGAAAAACCCTGCTCACATGGTTGACAGAGCCTTTCACGGTGCTGTCCCTATCTATCACTTAATACTATTTGGAGACTGGATGTGTTAGTCTCCATTTATCAGTTCCCAGGAATATCCTCCCCATAGATCTGATTTCAGACAATGAGATACCTAGATTTAGAGTTAGTTTTTCAGAGCCTTAAGGAGGCCCAGTGAGCTGACTGATGGGATAATAACAATTCTTCACACATGTACAGTACTGACTGCTTTCCAAGATTCCTTTTCACCATACTGTGCACTAGAACTTCATTTAAACCCTCTGTTTGAGCAGGCTGGGGTTCTTGCCCTCACTTTACAAAGGAGATTAAAACTCAGAAAGGTTGGATGATTTGTCCAAGGTTGTATGTCTAGTCAAAGTAGATATGAGATAAAAATCCAGGTCTTCTGGCTCCCTCCATGTGATATAGTTTCTCCTACACCCAATTACTGAGTTAAAAAACACATAGCTAAAAAAAACAAAAAAACAAAAAACAAAACAAAACAAAACACATAGCTGAGTGGCTTGTAAAACTGAGTAGAAACCCAAAGATAAAATCATAATAAAAATAACACTGTATTCATAATGCTGGTAGTTTACAAATGTGTCTCTGTGACCAGACTGGGCTCCTCAAGGGCAGGGACAGAGAGTCACTCACTTCCATGTCCCCAGCACAGAGCTCTGATACATAATAGGGTCTTAGAAGAAGCTTTGAGTGAATAAGAGTAATGTCCCTTACATTTGGATGGCACTTTAAAGTTTACAAAATCCCTAAGGCTACACTAAACACCCTTCTTTACCAACAGAAAACAGGACACAGACAAGCTGCCCAGGGCACATGGAAGTAAAGGGGACACCAAGTGATTACTCAGTGATTACTCACTTGGCTCTCTGGACCCATAGGTCATCTGACCTCCTCAAAGGGCTTAACATTATTGTCTACTGAGAGCAGGAACAGTACCTTCTCTCCTCCAAACATGGTTTCTCTGGGGTGAGAGCTGGGGGAGAAGGGAAGACTCTCAAACCTTATCTTGGCTATTGCCAAGTCAATTCTTTCTTCTGAGCAAGGATATAAAAAGTTCAGGAAGAGAAGTAGTAGAGAGAAGACCCCAAATAACTGATGGCCCTTAGTAAATAAAAAAAAGTAAGTCAATTTTGTCTAAAGCTGCTCTGCTTGCCCACCCCCATCAGGGTTTGGGAATTCTCTTTTCTTAGGCTTAATTTTAAATTGCTTTTGGAAACCCTGACCCTTTAAAATTTGGTGTCTCCTTTTAAGAATCAAGATACGCTTGATCCACTGCTATCATCAATAAATAGTTTCTCTTTATTTAGAGGACTTTTAAAAGATAGTGTGAAGAAACAGCAAGAAGCAAGAAGCTGAAAGCAACAAAACCTGGAAGAGAAGGGAGAGACAGCAGATGCCACCATGTAACTTGCCGTGTGGCAGAGAAGCCAAGGATTACAGGCAGCTGGTCTTCGGGAAGAAAGCATCACCTTGACAATGCCTTGATTTAGACATTTTCTCAGCCTCAAACTCATTCTGCAAAGAGGGCTGCAGATATGGTAGGACATGAGTAGCTTCTAACAAATGCATCTGTCCATCTGGGTTCACAGGAAGCCATTGCAAGAAAGTGTTACAGAAAGGACTGATCTCATTCCTGCATTCACTTCTCTGCAGTCAAAAGCACTGGACTGGGACTGGTGAGTCAACAAGATGGTGACATAAGACATCCCCTGAAAAAGCCTCCCCAGAGATTTAGCAAATAAAAGAACAAATCCCCATATGTTTAGCACTCTGGAGGATGTAGAGATGAATAAAGACTCCACAAATGCTGAATCAAAGAAACTGAAAAATCACAGGTAGGAGAATTCTGTCCCAGACACCAGTCAGTTCCTGTTGTCCTCCCCTTTACTCGGTCCTGCACAGTATGGGAGTCACACAGAGCAGGACTGAATCCCTTCCACCATGACTGAGACTGTAGAGTGACTCACAGCAGTGAGTTAGAACTCCACACATATCCAGGTGCTGGGACCTAGTCCACAGAGAGCCAGGGTAAAACACAAGTGGTTGAGCAGTGCTGTATACAAAAGGGCTCCCAGGGGAATAAGAAAGAGAGAGAGAGAGAGAGAGAGAGAGAGAGAGAGAGAGAACCATAGAAAGGCTGTTAACAACTGTTGTGTCATCACTCAATCCAATTTCTGTAGGCCAGATGCTTAAAGGTAAAATGGACTTTTCTAAAGTGACCCACCTTTCTGGATTGACCACATCTGGCTCTCCAGGGTGGGATACTTTAATGAGGAAGAAACCTGAGGCAGAAAAGCCTCATGGAAAAAAAAAAAAGGTGGATGTTTAAACTGAATGCTGGGAGAGGGGATGGGTCACAGAACTGAAAAGTATAAGGAAAATGGGGCACTGAGTGAGAGGGAGAATATAAACAAATCATAGGAGCTGGGGAGAAAAATATGCACAAAATCAAATAAAACAGATAGGTTCCTGGAGAAGGAACAGAAGAAAAGAAGGTCTCTCCTGGAGATGAAACAATTGTACAAAAAGTGCAATCTTAAAAGTTCCATCACATATCCAGGGAAAGAATCAGATGATGAAGAGCTAAGAAAATCTGAATATTTAAACACAGATTATTCTAAAATACCTGAATAAGTTAGAACAAGTGTCAAAGGATAGCCTTAACACAATACAAATCAACAATAAAACCTTAGACAAGAGGAAGAAATGGACCTTTAGAGTTAAGTCATCAAGATAATCAGATGCCTAGACATCAACAAAAATTTACAAGTCACACTAAGAAACAGGAAGATATGGGCTCAGTCAAGGGAACAAATTGAAACGTCAGAAGAGACTCAGAATATGGAATAAATAATCAAAGATGTTCAAATAAATCTTCTAAATCAATTCAAGAACAGGAAGGAAAATATGCATAAAGAGATAAAGGCTATTAAGAAGATGATATATGAGCATAAAGGAGAATTTGAAAGTGTAAAATGAAACCTAACAGAAATTATGGGGATGAAAGGCACAATTGTAGAAATTAAAAATACACTAGAGGGAAGTAGATGTGGCTCAAGTGGTTGGGTTCCCGTCTACCATATGGGAGGCCCTGGGTTCAGTTCCTGGGGCCTCCTGGTGAGGACAAGCTGACCCGCGCCTGTGGAGAGCTGATGGCCCGTGCTCACAAAGAGCTGACGGCCTGCACCTGTGGAGAGCTGGTGCAGCAAGATGACGCAACAAAAGGAGACAAGCAGACACAGAGGAAAAGTGCAGTGAATGGGCACAGAAAGCAGACAGCAAGCACAAGCGGCAGGGGCGGGGGGGGGGATAAATAAATAAAAATAAATAAATCTTAAAAAAAATACACTAGAGGCATACAACAGCAGCTTTAAACAGGCAGAAGAAAGAACCAATGAACTAGAAGACAGGACGATCGAAATCATGTAATCAGAAGAACAGACAGAGAAAATAATAGAAAAAAATTGAGCAGTGTCTCAGGGATTTGAGTGACAGCACAAAGAGCACAAACATATGTGTCATGGTTGTTCAAGAAGAAGAAGAGATGGAAAAAGGGGCAGAAAAAGTATTTGGAGAAATAATGGCCGAAAACTTCCCAACTCTTATGAAAGACACAAATACGCATGCCCAAGAAACTCAATGTATTCCAAACAGAATAAATCCTAATAGACCTACTCTGAGACACACACTGATCAGAATATCAAATGCCAAAGATAAAGAGAGAATTGTGAAAGCAAGAGAAAAATGATTTGTCACACACAAGGAGTCCTCAATAAGACTTAAGTGTCAATTTCTCATGAAAAAGCATGGAGGCAAGAAGGCAGTGATATATTTAAGGTATTGAAAGAGAAAAACTGTCAGCCAAAAATTCTTTATCTGGTAAAACTGTCCTTCAAAAATGAGGGAGAAAAAAAAATGAGGGAGAAACAACAACTACAAAGAAATGGAAGAAAGTTAAAATATTCACAGAAAAACAAATGAGAAAGGAATCAGTGAGATATAACACAGATCAATTATATGGAAAAGAAGGTTTAAATAAGGAAAAGAGAGATAAAAAATCATAAGACATACAAAAACCAAAGGAAAATATGGCTGAAGAAAGTACTGCCTTTACAGGAATAACACTGACTGTTAATGGAGTAAACTCCACCAACCAAAAGACATAGGTTGGCAGAATGGGTTAAAAAAAGTATGACCCAACTATATGTTATTTGCAAGAGACTCACCTTACACACAAAGATACAAACAGGTTGAAAGTTCTCTGCCTGTTATACATTTCCAGTTTCAAATCCTTCCAAAAAATTGAAGCAGAAGGAACACTACCTAAATCATTCTATGAAGTCAACATCATCCTAATACCAAAGCCAGATAAAGATACCACAATAAAAGAAAATTACAGATCAATTTCTTTTATGAATATTGAAAACCCACAACAAAATACTTGTGAATCAAATCCAACAGCACATCAAAGGAATTATAACCATGATCAAGCGGGTCTAATCCTAGATATATAAGGCTGTTTAAACATAAGAAAATCAATTAATGTAATACATCACATCAACAAAATGAAGGGGAAAAAACACATGATCATCTCAACTGATGCAGAAAAGGCATTTGACAAAATTCAGTATCCTTTCTTGATAAAGACACTTTGAAAAATAGGAATAGAAGGAAACTTCCTCAACATGATAAAGGGCATATATGAAAAACACACAGCTAACATCATACTCAATGGTAGAAGACTGACAGCTTTCTCTCTAAGATCTGGAACAAGACAAGAATTCCCCGTCACCACTGTTATTCAACATTGTGTTAGAAGTTTTTGCTAGAGCCATTAGGTAAGAAAAAGAAATAAAAGGTGTCCAAATGGGAAAGGAAGAAATGAAATTTTACCAAATTGCATATGACATGGTCCTACATATGGAAAGTCTCGAAAAACTACAACAAAGCTACTAGAGCCAATAAACAAATCCAGCAAAATGGCAGGGTATAAGATCAACACACTAAAATCAGTAATGTTTTTAACACTAGTAATGAGCTAGCTGAGGAGGAAATCAAGAAAAAATTCCATTTACAATAGTACCTAAAAGAGTCAAATATCTAGGAATAAATTTAGCCAAGGATGTAAAGGACTTGTACACAGAAAAATTACAAAACATTGCTAAAAGAAATAAAAAATGACCTATATAAATGGAAGGACATTCCATGTTCAAGGATTGGAAGACTAAATAAAGATATCAGTTCTACCCAGAATTATTTACAGATTCAACACAATCCCAATCAAAATTCCAAGAGCCTTCTTTGCAGAAATGAAAAAGCCAATCATCAACATTATTTGGAAGGGTAAGGGGCCCTAAATCCAAAAACATCTGGAAAAAGAACAAATTTGGGGGACTCATATTTCCCGACTTTAAAGCACATTACAAAGCTACAGTGGTCAAAACAGCATGGTACTGGCAAAAAGGATAGATATATTGACCAATGGAATTAATTTGAGAGTCCAGAAATAGACCCTCACACCTATGGCCAATTGATTACTAACAAGGCTGCCAAGTTCACTAAATTGGGAAAGAATAGCCTCTTTAACATATGGTGCTGGGAGAACTGGATAACCATCTGCAAAAGAATGAAGGAGGACCCCTTTCTTATACCATATACAAAAATTAACTCAAAATGGATCAAAGACCTAAATACAAGAGCCAGGACTATAAAACTCCTAGAAGAAAATGCAGAGAACCATCTTGATGCATGCAACAACATGGATGAACCCTGAGGACATTATGCTGAGTGAAATAAGCCAGACACAAAAGGACAAACATTGTATGATCTCACTGATATGAGCTAATTATAATAAGCAAACCCATAGAGTTATAATCTAGAATATAAGTTACTAGGGGATAGATTGGAGGTACAGAACAGAAAGCTGATGCTTAATTTGTGCAGAATTTCTATTTAAATTGATTGTAAAGGTTTGGAAATGGATAGTAGTGATGGAAGCACGTTATTGTGAGTGTAATTAACAGTGCTGAACTATGTGAATATGGTTGAAAGGGAAAGTTTTGGGTCATTTATATTGCTAGAATGAAAGTTAGAAGATAAAAAAAATAGGACCGTATAACACAGTGAACTCTGCTGTGGATGATGGATTGGGTTTAAAAGTACAAGTTAAGAATGTTCTTTCATGAATTTTAACAAATGTATGACACTAATACAAGGTGTTAATATTAGGTTAGTATATGGAAAAATACACCTAATGTAAACTATGGACTATAGTTAATAGTACTACTTTAATACTCTTTCATCAAAGCTAAACATAGGCTTATCATATGACACAACAATTGTACTCCTAGGTGTTTACCCAAATGAGTTGAAAACTTATGTCCCCACAAAAACCTGCACAAAATGTTTACAGCAGCTTTGTTCATAATTGCCCCAAATTGGAAGCAATCAAGATGCTCTTTCAATAGGTGAATGGCTAAACAAAATGTGGAACATCCATACCAGGGATGTTACAAAACAAAGGGGAAAAAAAAGAAGAGAGAAGAAGAGATCCTCTTTTAGACCATTAATGTGAATTTAAATAATCAATACTTTAAAAAAATATATTACATGTTGACAAATATTTGTGGATGAAAAAAAGGAAAGGAGGAAACTTAAATGCATATTGCTAAGTGAAAGAAGCCAGTCTGAAAAGGCTACACACTGTATGATTCCAACCACATGACATTCTGGAAAAGGCAAAAATTTAGAGACAAGAAAAAGATCAGTGGTTGCCAAGGTTCCAGAGGAAGGGAGAGGGATGAATAGGTGGAACACAGGGCATTTTTAGGATGGTCAAATTATTTTGTATGATACTGTGATGGTGGGTACATTATGCTTTTGTCAAAACCCATAGAACTGTACGACACCATGAGTGAACCCTAATGCAAATTACAGACTTTAGTTAACAATAATATATCAATATTGGTTCATCAATTCTAACAACTGTACCATATTAATATCAGATGTTACTAATAAAAGAAACTGTTGGGGAGAGGGGAGAGGAGGCATATGGGAACCCTCTGTACTTTCTGTATCATTTTTCTGTAAACCTAAAGCTGTTCTAAAAATAGTCTATCTAAAAAACTAAAATATGAGAAATATGTTTTCCGAGATGCCCAAAAAGATCTACTTTTCTGCTTCTGTTAGCTAGTTTTTATAATAGCCTCTTTTTTTTTTATTTTAAAGATTTATTTTATTCCCCTCCTCCCCCTGTTGTTTGCACTCGCTGTCTACTCTTTGTGTCTGTTGCATGCTCTCTGTGTCTGTTGCATGCTCTCTGTGTCTGCTTGTCTTCTTTTTAGGAGGCACCGGGAACCAAACCAGGGACCTCCCATGTGGGAGGCAGGTGCCCGATTACTTGAGCCACCTCCGCTCCCTGTTTGTTGTGTCTCTCGTTGTGTTTCCTCGTTTTGTCTCCTCATTGCAACGTCTTGAGTCAGCTTGCTGCACCAGTCCATCGCATCAGCTCGCTGTCTTGCTTGTCTTCTTTAGGAGGCACCTGGAACCAAACCTCGGACCTCCCGTGTGGTAGGCAGGAGCCCAAATGCTTGAGCCACATCCGCTTCCCTATAATAACCTTTTTAATTATCATTTTTACATGTGCTTATATAATCTTTTTTTTTTTTTTTAAGATTTTTATTTATTTATTCATCTATCCCCCCCCTGCTGCCCGCGCTCGCCGGGTCAGCCAACCACGCCGCACGGGTGGGCCCGCCCCCACCAGGAGGCCCCGGGAACCGAACCCAGGGCCTCCCATATGGCAAACGGGAACCCCACTGATTGAGCCACAGCCGCTTCCCTATATAATCTTAAAGTAACCCTAAATTCCTTTCTAAAGCAGGAAGTTTAGAAATACAAAATTAGAAACTTTTAAAAATTAGGAATCTAGTCAATAAAAACTTCTATGCCTTGGTTCTGTACAAGGGACCTTCCCTGAATACTTATTGGGTGCCTACTCTGTGTCTATTGTTATACATGATAGTGGGCATGCAGAAGTGGTTCCAGCGTTCTCACCCACAGGAGCTTAGAGCCCAGAAGAGAAGCCACCACTAACACCACACATGAGTAAAGGGCTAGAGGTGTGTGAAGGGGATTTTGCGAAAGAAGCGCAAGGAAGGGGCTCCTAACTAACTCTAGAAGTTAACTCCAGGAGTGTAAATACTGAAAAGAAGGGTGAGGGTGAAAAAGCAGAAAGAAAAGCAGAAATGGGTAGATAAGGGAAGAGAAGGCTGCTCAACCTTGAAGTCTGCTAAAGTCCTGAGTGGCAAAGAGCAAATTCATATATCAATAATGTTCTTTCTTTGTAAAGAAAATATAATCTTAAAAAGAAATAGTGTATATGGAGGGGGAATTACTTCCAAAATTGGAATTATAAAGTTTTTACATTTTCATGTATAATTAACGAAGGTCAGGTGGTCTTGAAATATTTTCTTTTTCTACATTCTAATGGAGGAAACTTTTAGATTTTCATTCTGGCAAATGGACACAGTCATATGGAAAAGTCACCTCCTTTCATAACCACTAGGCTTTAAATGATCTGAAGCATATCCAGGGCTGTATATTTACATCATATTTCTGTGCTTTAGCTTGTGGATCCCTTCTCAGATATATGAAATGTATAAGAGTTAAAGTACATAGGATCACAAAGGAGCCCATATTACTTAAAATAATGATAAAAATTGAGTGATCAAAATATTAAACGATTATATGATTAGTAATGTGTGTGTTTCTTTGTAAATAACAGGATGTAGTGTCAGGTCTAGTAACTACCATGATTTTGAAGTAGTGATGAGAGTAATTGGTATTTGGAGATATCTATAACTACAGTATGATACAAAAATATCTATGATCAACATTGGTGACAAATTGTGCTGCTACTATGCTACTATGCACTGTTACTATGGTTTGTTGTCTATGTTCATAATTGAAGGGAATACTACATTTCACTTAGAGGAATTTATGAAAATAAATTATATATATTTTTCTCATCTAAGTTCACAGACCCCCTTCTCCAACTTAAAATGAACCCATGATAAGAATCTCTGACTTAAATGAAACCCTTTCTTTGTTATCTGCCCTGTGGGCCAGAGGTAAAACGGAGTGTAGGTTGCTACCTGGAGGCTCAGAATCTCCACTCTGGCTTAGGAGAAAATGGAGAGGATGTGCCAGGACCCCTCCCCACTCACATGTAAGCCTTGTAGTTGTTGCCTATCTTCTGGACCCGGATGTCATACTTGGCATCAATGAAGGGCTCTGCTGTGGCATAGGTCTGGGTGAGGGCCACCACGCTAGCAATGTCCTGGAAGTCATAGTGGTTTTCCACTTTGACCTAATGTTAGAGCAAGGAGGAGGAGGAAAGAGGGAGATATATACAAAGTGAGAAATCACAAGAGCCCTGAATCTCTACACCCCTCAAGATGTTTCTAATCCAGATACAAATCTGGGTGCCACACCTCCCTAGGAGCTTTCCTTCTTGGGACTCAGGGACTGCAAAACTGCTGCAAGGGACCCAATGGACCAAACAGGTGGCCTGCACTCTGCTTGCAGAAAGAGGCTTGGTCTGACAACACCCATGCCTTCAGAGGGACCAAATAATCTTCTCCTTGGAAATAATTCATCAGTAACAGAAGTAGACGACAGCCCTCAAATGGACTCTCTGAAAAATACTCTTCCTGGCCTCAACCGTAGAATTCAGCAGACCCCTCTGCCTTACCTTGCCCATGCCTGAGTGAGCGTGGCCAATCTTTACCACCACAGGGAACGTGGGCAGTGTCAGCTGGAAGCAGAGGAGAAAGGAATGAATTGGTCAGAGCATGCAGTATCTCACACATATTTTTCCTGGGAATACCCTTGGAAGGGTCCTTAAAGAATAGCCCAACCTACTTGCTTTACAAATTGAAAAACTTAGGCTCTTAGAGTGACAGTGGTTTACCTAAGGTCACATAGCATGTCAGAGGCAAAGCTACAGGAATCCTAGATGATACTCTCTACACCTTAAAACTCGTTGCTTCAACCTCCTCTGCATTAGACAAACTCCAAACAGGAGTGGCCCTCAGCCAAAGAGAATTAAAAATTGCATCTTTGATTGAGTAAATTTTACTGTATGTAAATTATACCTCAATAAACCTGACTTTATGTCTCTCCTATTTCTTAGGGCTTTCCTCCCCTCTTCAAGCATCCAGCTTTCCTGTACTGACCCTGGCCCTTCTCTCCTTTCACACATTCTTCAACTGTTCAATAACACCCCAAACTCACTACCAAACACAGTTTTGTATGCTAGGACCTACTACCCAGCTTTGGGATTAGAAGAGAGTTGATATAAGAATTCAAGATGTTTATCATTCAAAAGAGATCTTTAAGAGACTAACATCCACCTTGAGGTATCCATGTTTTAACAGAGAAACCCAGAACCATCTTAATCCAGAACCACCCTCCAAAGTCAGGATTTCAAGCTGTTACAAAATGAGGATGGAAGAAGTAGCATGATGGAGTGGAAGGGCCACTCGACTGGATGTCAGAAGACTCACATTTTAGTCCTCTCTGCTGCTAAATTCACTTTCTATCAGTAAGTCTTGGCCTTCACATCTGCCAAATGAGGATCTTGGACTGGATGTCTTATGAAGTCTCTTCCAATAATATATATGACTCTATCTGGGGTTGTATAAAGAACCAGCCTGGACACCAAATCTTCTTTCTCAGTCAGAGTCACCTCTCTTTCAACTTCCTTCTTTTCAAACACCATTACCATCATCAAAACAAAAACACACCCTTTGAAGGAAATGAAGTTGACCCTGATGAAAAGTTAGATTCCCATGGGAACCTAAGTATGACCTTAGATACTCAGAGTATCTAAGGATTTTAGCATTCCTGGCTGAGGCCAGTTAAGGCTGGTGGAAAGAGCTCCAAGGGACCGTAGAAATCATATAGTTCAATCCTATTTTATGGAGAAGAAATTGAGGCTCAGAGAGGCAAATGTTGTAAAGTTACCTAGTGATCTGGAGAATCAGAACCCAGCCTCATACCTTCTAGCCCAGCACAGTGTGGAAACATCCTACAGGAATAATCCCATGAGTCCCTTTTATTTGGTATTTGTCAGACAAAGTAGTCAAGGCTCCAGTCACTGGACTCCAAACACCTTTCTTTTTTGTTTTCTAAGCTGCCCCACCTTCTAAAAACAGAGCATAGTCCCAAATAAGCAGCATGTTGAGAAGGCAATTAGTATAGCTGCAGGTCTGGAGAGGGCTTTGAAGACCCAGGTTTGCCCTAAGTGATGGTATACCCTGTGTTTTAAGCCCCTACCATGAGCACTGTCCCCAGCCATCTGCAGAGTCTGAGGCTCTGGGTATGGGAAAGGGTTTCTAAAGCACTGGCTTTCTCTGACATCCCTCCCCACCCCCCAGCTGACAGAGCCAAGACACACACACACCCCAACTTTCTCTGTCCTCTTCCATTACTATTTGCTGTTGCTTTGGAGCCTCATAAATAGGGCATTGAAAACACTTCCTGCAGCTGAAAGAAGCCCTGAGTAGCTTGTCTCTTTCCCAGTGTGCTGCTCAGCAAGAGGTCCGTCCTTCTCTGTCACTGTCTCTTTTGCCTGTTGTAATTCTGTTTGCCTCTCTCTGACTCCACTTGTTTCACTGTTTCTGTCTCTGTCTCTCCTCACTCTTATTCCTTTTGCCTGAATCACAGTCCCTCTGTCTTTCTGCTCCCATGCATTTGTCTTTGTCACTCTTTCTGCCTGTGACATCGTCTCCTCTCCCAGTGCCTGGCTTTCTGGAAGTAGAGGGGTGAATTGCTCAGACAGGGAAATAGAGGCCAGGGTCCTCTCTCCTGGCTTCCCGCTTCATCTTACTGAGCCTGCCGGTCAGGAGGACCTCAGGTCCTGCAGCCGCGGGTGGCCTAGTGCCAGGGGAGGGCGGAGTCCATCCGGGCAGAATTGGCCCTAGGGCCACCCCATAAAGCCGGGGGCGAGGGGCCAGACGTTCGGAAGGAGTCCTGGAGGGGCTGTTTTATCCGACAGTCCCAAAAGGCTCATTTGCGGTGTCATGCACCGAGGTCCCCGGACCGCGCTGGGCTGGGCGCTGTTGCTGCGGTTGCTGGTTCTGCTGCGGCCCCCGGGGCTGGTCGAGGCGTGCAGCTGCGCCCCCGCGCACCCTCAGCAGCACGTCTGCCACTCGGCGCTTGGTGAGTCAGGAGGCCCGCGAGGTCCACAGCATGGGGGGGGGATGGGGGGGTTGGAATGGGCCTAAGCTGTGGTCAGTGGGAAAGGAAGGAGCTCAAATCCTGCACAGGTTGCCTCCTGCTGGGGCTAATGGGTTGGGGAGGGCTGGGAGCCATAGCAACCTTGCAATCACAGAGCCTGGCCGGTTTGTAAGAATATAAAGATCATGTCAGGGGCCTCCATAGCGACTCCCCTCCCCCACCATAGTGCAATCACAGTGCACTCATAGTGTCATTGAGAAAATTCACCAGAGCTATCCAGTGATTATTTGGAGCTACTAGATGGGAGGTTGGGGTGGGGAGAGGGGTAGCTTGCATTATAGATACCCTATCTCTGTGCCCAGACCTATAACTGGTTGCCACCATGCCCCCACCCCAACACACCTTTTGCCCTTTCTCTTCCTTCTGCCTGGAATGCTTCCTCCCCTCCCCCAGACCTTTAAATCCCTGGCAAACTCCTATTCATCCTTCAAGGCTTAGCTCAGATATCCACTCTTTTCTAAAGGCTTCTTTCCAATTACCTCCTTGGTGCTCCCACAGTTCCTTTAATATTTCTGTGCTCTTACTATACTGTGCTGTCATTCTTTATACATGTGTTCTCCACTAGAACAAGAGTTGTATAGGATGGGGACTCTGTTTTAATCACATCTATGGCCTAGCAAGGCCAGGTACAGAGGAGAGACTTCATAAATAGCTTTGACTAATAACCAAATGGCAAGAAAGGAACTGCCTCAGTGCAGGGTCAGAACATTTGTAATTCAATAAACATTTACCAGTATCAAATCTGGGTAGGCTCCAGTTAAGGCCTTGGACTGCATCAATAGATGAACCACACACTTACTGTCCTCAAGGGGCTCATACTCTTTCTTCTACCCTGATTCCCACCTCCAACCCGCTGCAATCCAGGGCTTTGGAGAACTAGAGCTCTCAAAACAAATGGGCTCAAAAAAGCAGAAAAGAGGTTGTAGGATTCCTAGTAGGAGCAGTGACTGCAGAGGAAGAGTTACCAGGTCTCACTCTCACACACATCCTTCCTCCCCATAACCCAATGCCACCTAAACCAACAATTCTCCTACAAAATCCTCTGGGGTCCCCAGAATCATCCAGATCCCAGGTGGACTGCTCCCACAGGTTGCTGCAGACTACTTCTTTTTTCTTCCTACGCAGTGATACGGGCCAAAATCTCCAGTGAGAAGGTAGTTCCTGCCAGTGTAGACCCTGCTGACACCCAAAAAATGATCCGGTATGAAATCAAACAGATAAAGGTACATAGGGGCAGGTCAAGTCATTTACCCCGATTGGGCTGTTGGAGGAGTGGGGCCTGTGTTCTGGGAGGAGTAGGGCTGGTGGGTTTCAGGCTGCCTGCCTTGGTGATCCTTGGTATAGAAGCTCAAGTGGAAGTGGATGAGATGCAGGAACAGGGCCCACAAAACCCAAGTGACAATGTTGGATGGGGACTCAGTGTCCATCTTGTCCCACAGCTGTCTGTGCATTGGGGCCTTCTCAGTGGAATAACCTAAGGTTTAGATTTTAAAGAGAAAAATTACCCTGCTGGGCCATCTGTGTACACCAATTCCTGAACTAGCCTTTTGCTTAATTTTTTAGACTGAGAAATTTTTGCATGTAAAGATATAAAGTACATGTACTGACCCAATATTGCTTTTTATGTAATTACTTTTCAGATGTTTAAAGGGTTTGAGAAAATCAAGGATGTTCAGTATATCTATACACCTTTTGATTCTTCCCTCTGTGGTGTGAAACTAGAAGCCAACAGCCAGAAGCAGTATCTCTTGACTGGTAAGTTAAAGACCAGCCACCGGGCTTAGCAGATTTTGTCCTGATGAAGGCATTCGGGGAGAAGCCACAGGTCTTCCTTGGGCAGTAGGCTGAGCCAAATAGCATTTACTTGGGCCAAAAACAGAGGAGTGTTAGTGAGATGCAGGTTTCTGGCTATGGGGTAACCTTTGAGTTGGGAGGAGCCTTGGCACTCTCCCTTTCAATAGAAGAATTCTCACACCCTGACAGTGGCAACTGCATAAACATTTTAAGGATAGATTGCTCTCCTAGCCTAGTATGGCAGGTTTCATTTTCATGCAGTTTTGATTGGTATGAAGTTTTTTGTATCTTGAGCTAAAATCTCCCCCTCTGAAACTGCCCTTTGTGGGTTCAGTTCTGCCCTCTGCCCTATGATGGCCCTTCAGAGACCTGAGGATAATAGTCATGTCCACCCCTGTTACAGGTCTGCTTTTCTCCAGGATGAACTCTTCTTGTGAGCCATGGTTTCCAGACCCCTTCCCACCCTGGCCACTTTCTCAAATGTACTATAATCTGTCTCTATTCCTCTCCTAACACAGGATCCAGAACAATACACAAAAGGCCTTAGCCTCTTATGCACAGAGTAAATGAAGATTGTATGTGTGCAGATACCCCTACATTATAGTTACTGTAGCCTATATCCATTAGCTTTGGACAGCCACATCAGGTCACACTCGTGGCTCATAGCATGTGTGTTTAACTCACCCCCAGGATCTACTCTGAAAGTACAGCAAAACACGGTTCCAATTAGGAGCCTTTAGTCTACCACAGTTCTATCTCCATGAAACTTGGGCCGGGGCAGGTCTTCTCCATACTGCATTGGTTGAAATAGAACAGTTAAAGAATCACACAACCACGCACGAGAATATGACTCCATACATGAATGAATGTAACACTAAATTATTTAGAGTTCAGGGAAAGGAGTTATTTGTGTGGTTGTGAATGATTAGGGAAGGTTTCATTGTGTAAGTGGGTTTTAAACTGGCCCTAAAGGTTGAAAAAGATTTAAAAAGAGAGTAAGATAAAGAAAAAGCATAGCAGGTGGGAGAACTTGTAGATAAATTCCACTATTTATCCATCCAACCATTCAGCAATGAATGAGTACCTACTGAATGCCAGGCCTTGGACCGGAGAGTGGAGATTCAGTAACAAATCGCAGTCTCCAAAAAATTCAGTCTGGACATGGCTTTTGGGAAGTCATAGGCATTGGAGGCCAGAATGGTAGGAGCTCCCCAGTCTGAGGATGTGAAATGGGGCTGACCTGGAGAGCCTCTGGATGGGAGGTGCAAAGGCAGGGCATTCCACTGAGCCCTTAGTTCCTAGGACTGGCAGACCAGGCCTTTCTAATCTCTGTTATTCCACCTCCTTCCTAAGCACCTACCCTCCGTGTGTCTAGCCCTCTGCAAGGCACTGAGATGTATCAGGGGAAGCAGAAGGCATCCTCAAGGAGGTCAAGGTCTAACAGAGGGTGGGGTAGAGGTATAAATGACAAAATACAAGTCTACTGAAAAGTCATCAGTGGTGCCCATACCCTTTAGGAGAAGGTACAAGCTCCTTTGCCTGATGTTGAAAGTCCTTTGTGAGCTGAACACTGCTGACCTCTCCAGCTTCGTCTGCTTCCACTTGTCAGTGACAGTTCCAACCCCTCTCTTCCCCTAGAGCTGAACTAAATTATTTGTAGTGTTCTGCCAGGCTCTGCTCCCTGCCTTTACATAGGGTAGTCCCAATGTCCAGAAGTCTTTTCCTCCAACTTGTCTGGCAGGTGAACTACTCATCCCTTCAAGGCCCAATTCATTTTTTCTTTGACACCTTCCTTGCCCACCACTCCTTCCATAGACAGATAATTGTGCTTTCCTTGTTCTTTTGAAAAAATAACACAGTAGTTGTAATTTTTGCCGACTTGTCTATACAACTAGTTTTTAAGCTCCTTAGGGACAGAGAACCTGTCATATTTATTTCTTTATTGCTGGTACCAGGTCAGAGTAGTTGCTCAGTGAGTAAATGATTGAGTTACTAAAGTTCTAAGAGAGGTATGGTCTAGAGTGGTCAGGGATGGCTTTGAGGACAAGGAGGTCCTTGAAAGATGGGAAGGACTTTGATAAGTAAGGAAAGGGGGAATTCCTATGGGGAAGAGGAAAGATGCCATGATAGGAATCCATGGGGCAGGAGACTGATCTGTATAGATATTTGGAAGACTTGAAAGGAGAAGGGATCAATTATATATTAAACATCTTCTTGGGGTCTAGAACTATGCTAGGAACTTTACAGATATTCTCTCATTTAATCCTCACAACAACCTTATTATTTTCAACTTACAGCAGAGAGGTTAAGTGACTTTCTGAAGGTCACACAGTTAGTAAATGATAGAAAAGAAGGGTCAGACCTAGGGTCTGACCTCAAACCCCATGCTCTTCTCTCTGTACATGCTAAAGAAAAAGGACTTGAACTTGATATGAATACCAGATCCCACAATTCTCCTTTATATAAGCACAATATATTATTCTTTTTGATATTAAGATTATAGAGGTTTGTCTGGTCCTTTCACTGAGCCCAGTGGCACCACTGCCACCAAAAAGCCATTTCAGAGTCTACAATTCTGGGCTCTTCCAGACCCTGGAACTCCAGTATCAGACTGAGCCTCATACTCGACTCTCTTTCATCTCCCTCTAAAGGTCAGGTTCTTAATGATGGAAAAGTCTTCATCCATCTGTGCAACTACATTGAACCCTGGGAGAACCTGTCCTTGTTGCAGAGGGAAAGTCTGAATCATCACTACCACCTGAACTGTGCCTGCCAAGTAAGGGACTGTTCATTTTCAACGCCCATTGGTGGGGATTGGAGGTTGTCTCAAGCCTTACAGCCTCACATCATGCTTTCCTTTATGTGTGCATCCATTTATTCACTTACTATACATCTACTTAAGATCTGCCATGGATCAGGCACTGTAGGAAGCTGGGGGTTAGAACTGATCTCAAAGTCCATGATCTCAAGGTACTTATATTTTGGCTGGGAAGGTGGCCATCAAATAAGGCAGACTGAGATAATAGTAATTCAGCTGCCAATTAAAGAGTGCCTACTCTTTGCCAGGTCCTGTAATGGTCACTTTTTAAAAAAATAGTTAATTTAGTCTTTATAACAAATTTATGAGGAAATAAGATTTCCATTTTAAACTGAAGAAATTAAAGCTCTGGAAAGTGAAGTTATTTGTTCAAGATAGTGGTAGAGTAAGGACCCTTAGGTCTGTCTGACTCCAGAGATGCCATTAGGGGGGAATATTATATGTGGGAAGCACCATGGAAGGAGAAAACAGGGGGAAGTCTGGGGACCAGGAAAGGCTGCATAAGGCAGGGGGCATTTAATATGGACTGTAAGAAAGTCTGAAAGGCAGTAATAGAAAAAGAAGTACCTTACAAGTAGAGGTATCCTTCTCATTTTGGTGTTATGTGGCCATGACTCTAGATCACGACCTGCTACACAGTACCCTGTACCATCTCGGCCCCCAATGAGTGCCTCTGGACAGACTGGCTGTTGGAGCGGAAGCTCTACGGGTACCAGGCCCAGCATTATGTCTGCATGAAGCATGTTGATGGAATCTGCAGCTGGTACCGGGGCCACCTGCCCCTCAGGAAGGAGTTTGTTGACATCATCCTGCCCTAATAGGGACCAGTGACCACCACATCCCTTCAAGAGTCCTGAAGACCAAACTAGTTCTTATTCCCTGAAGAACTCTGGCCATCACCACCTGCCTTACTGCTGCCAGCCAATGGGAAGTATCAAGTGGACAGCTGGCCAGGGTTAGGGCAGGGATGGGGCATGTCATGGCTCATGTCTAAGACCCTAGCCCAGAACCTGTTAAGGGCTAAGGAAGATAGCATGCCCTTTCTGTCCTGCCATTAGCACTTCTCCCTTGCCTCCCAAACTCCATTAGTCTAGCATACTGAGAGTTTTCCCTTGATTCTGGCTTAGTTCATTTGCCAAAGCCAGAACTATTCCCTTTTCTCTCTAAGAAAATATGTTTTGCTTTGTCTTAACTGATCTGATAGGGGAGAAATGGTGACTATTATACATATGAGGAGGTGTAGCCTTGTGATGTACAAAATCAGAGGGTTGGGTTGACAGTATCATAAACAGACTGACTTGGGGGAATGGAAGAATGACATATTATGGCTATGTATCCTCTACCTCTCCTGCCTCAACTCAACCTTATCCTCTGTTTTACAATCATATGTTTGGAGGAATGATTTAGAGTCACTCAGTATGAGATGTAGAAAGGTCTAACCTCCCACTTCATGCTGGAACCCCTCTATACCATTCCTGGTAGAGAGTCCAACCCAATTAGCATGCCTCCCTGTACAAGAATAGACTTAGTAATTGTCTCTCCAGGTTAACCATCCCCAGTGACCTCAACTGATGTTCATAAGGCTTTCCTTCTGCCACTTTGAGAAAATCTTTCTCTACTAGATTTCTCTACTAGTCTTTGCTCCCACATCAGAGCTTTTTTCAAACCAAAAAAGGCTTAACCTTTTAGAAATGAAATCTCCCCTTCATCAGTTTTTGACACTTCAGAGAGATTGTATGGTCCTCTATTGAGGGCAAATTTTGGATGGGAGATAGGTAGAAATAACACAAGGGGCCTTGGAGGAAAAGGATGGTAGAAGGGGAATATTCTTTAAATTGTTGCAGTTTTTTTTCAGTGACCAGCCCTGTCTAGATGGCACAGTGGGAGAAAGCCAGCTTTGATCCCCAGAGAGCTCTTACATCATTTACCTCAGCGCCCTTACCACTGTGACCTGGACTCCCTGAGATCTCTAAGCAGAAGCTCCTCAGGGTTCCTTGGCCTCTGCAAGGCTTCCTGGCTTGCTCTAAAAGGGAAAGTCCTGATATTGTCCTCATGACAAGGGTTTAAAATTCCAGAGCCTCTCCCTGGGGAAACTCTGGCAAAGATGAAGGAAAGATTTATTTTAAAGGCCAAGGTCCTATCTGCAGTTTGCAGTTTCCAGGGCCATGCACAATGTACCATAAGAAGGCTCTTGATTCACAGAAATAGTGCAGTTGGAGACCCCTTTTGGAGAAGGGAGTGGTAGGGGGAAAAACATGACATTTGTCCCAGAGTATAATACTTAGAACACTATGACAGAGAGTCTCTATTGGTGGGTTAAGCAGGATACCAACTTACTACACAAGCATGGAGCAGAGGATATGGGCACAGGTAGGAAGAAGGGAGTTTGAGTTCCAGGTTGCCATGGAGGGAAAACATTAGCAATAGCCTCTTACCAACCAACCATCCCTTATCTCTGCTCCTTGTGACATCCTATGATGGCCTCAGAGAAGGCATAGTGTTAATCCTAGCCTTCTCACAATCTTGAGGAAGCCAAGGGAATGGAAAAGTCTGATAAATAATAACAGGAACAACACCTTACATCTAAGGAATGCTTCACACTTTTCCATAAGGCTATTGCTTAAAGCATCTCACTTAAATTTTGTAAGTGCCACATTAGATACCCTTGGGAGCGAATCATGCTGACTTGACTCTTTTATTGGGAAACGAACACACAGTGAGGGAATGTAACTTGTCCAGTGAAACATGGCAGAGCTAGTACTGCAGCATGAAGCAGTGGGATCTTTTGATTGGTAGTCCATGGCTTTGTTAATCTCACTGCTTGAAAAAGTGCACTTGTTTCTGCTCTTCCTTATTTTGTCTCCAGATCTGGAAGACAAGGGATTGTTAGCTAAAATTCACCACAAAGCAGCGCCACAATCTAACCTCAACAAAGTCTTTAGTGTTGACATGATGAGGTTCTTATCAGAGCCCCATAATCACCGTGTAGCTAAGCTCAAAGTGGAAATGGCAGAGAGACTAAAGGATCCACTCAGACACCTACCATCTCTTTGTGGTTTGGATAGTATGTCTGTTCAATGAGTGGGAACTTTTCTTCTCCCAGGGTCTTGTAGATGGCCACCAGCTGGGCAAACTGCAAAGGAGAAGCACATGTTTCAGCTTATCTAAGACAACTTATGGAACAGACTGACAATATATCAAACCAACAAACAAATACTTATCAAACATTTTTTCTGCTGAGCACTTTGAGGATATAAAAGAGGTATACAATCTCTATCCTCAGGTAACATATGGTTTAGTTGGGGAAGGGAGAGAAAGTAAACTAATATTCCTTGAATACCTACTCAATTTTAATGGTGTATCATTAAATCATCATATCAAATTGATGAACTAGGTACTTTATTATCTTCATTTTATATATGAGACTCAGAGAAGGTAGGTAACTTGCCTAAAGTCACAGAGCTGTGAAGAGGATTGTCACAGAGCTGCAAAGAGCTTGGTTTGAAATTTGGGTCTCTTTAACTCTAAACATCTCTGAAAGTTGGCAAGAGATGAAACTGAATAGGATAGGACATGGGTCCAAGCCATGGAAGCTCAAATGCCAAGCAAAGAGATTGTAACTTTTTCCTGTAGGCAGAATGGAGTCATTAGAGATTGAGCAGAGAATGTCATGAATGGAGGAGTTGTTCTTGAAGAAGATTTAGATAGTCATGGGATGAAGGATAGACAGACCCAGTATTTCTGGGACTTAGTACTTACCTAAGGATTGAACTCACCAGACCCTTCACTTATGAGAGACTGGAACAGCTCGATAAGGAAGAGGTGAAGTATGCATTCTTACAGTGTCAGGGTTAAAAACCTTTGGCAAACATCTAGTGTACACCTGTCCCCCTCTCTTGTCACTCACATTTTGTAAGTGAAGAAACTGAGGCCCAGAGAGTTCACTTACCCAAAGTCAGCAGTAGTTGATCCAGATTCATAACCAAACCCCTTCATTCCCAAACTTTAACTCTCCTTACTCCTTCAAATAGATGCCTCTTAGGCTCTGCAGAGACCATGCTCTTCCCACAGGAAACATTTAGGACTTTCTGGCTCAATCCATTCACACTCACACATCCACATATCCATCCCCAGTGCCCTGGCAGCAGGGGGAATCTTCCCTCTAGTGTTACTGGATTGGTTCACACTCTAAGACACCTAAATCTGGAACTGCTAGAAGGAAAAGTTGCCAGATCAAACCTGCCTTCCATTCATTAAAGAAAGGAAAGCTAGAAAATTTTTCAAAAGCTCATGTCTTATTCTCTATAAGGCATGTTGGCACATGAGCTGGTGGTGGATAGGTGATTAGAGCAGTGAAAACTCAGAACCGGGCTTGTTAGAAAACTGGAGTCTTCTGGTTCTTGTTCTGCTTCTCACTTGTTAGGTGTCCTTGGGCAAAATGATTCCCCCTCTCCAGATCTTGTTTTCTTCATATATAAAATGAGGGGGTTGAATTTGATTGGCTCTTCAACCTTTTTACCACAAAGAACAACCTTTATTATATTTCCTCCAAACCCCATTATCAAACTGCAGTTCAAGTGATGATCAGTTGTGACTCTTTTTGTAAGTAAAGATATAATTTTGTTATTTTTGTAATGCTGGAAAACATTGGAATTCCTGGGTCACTCCCATTAGTGACACAGTTGGTACTCTAGATCTCAAAGGTCTCCTTCAGGACTGAAAGTATGATTTATGGACTCTCATGCCCCTAAGATTTTATTGTTGAAAGAATCTTTAGAGAGTCTCTAGACCAGCATTTTTATTTTACAGTGAGGAGAATGAGACCAGAGAAGCATGGGAAAAGGTAGGCTCCCAGATCACAAATGGAAGTGGGTCTAGGTTGGGACAGCACCCAGGTCTCTTTTCTCCTTGTCCAGTGCATGCTCCATTGTAACCTGCTGTCCTTGTCATTCTTTGGTTCTTCAACTTACTTTGACTGTCAAGACCAACCTCTCAAACCTTCCTTGCCTTCTCCAATTCTCCCCACCACCTCATCTGACCCTTAAGCCCTACTTGCCCACTTTGTCCTGGCTGGATTCCTGCCCTGCCTCTGTATACCTGCCTAAACTCTCAAGGCTCTCCAGCATTCGTAGAGTGCTGGCGCCAGATATGACTAACAACCTCTGTCCTGCTGCAGCCCATGTTCTGGCATGGCACCAGGGCATGTGGGGTCCTATCTTCCTATCGTGTGGGAGAATTACACAGACACTACACAGGTGCCAGAAGGGCCCACAGCTGACTCCCAGAGCCCTGAGACAGCCAAGACCAAAATGGCAGCTAGTTCAAAGGTGCCAGCTGGATTCATGGGAGCTCACCCCACCCATCTCCACTTGAGCCTCAGCAGTCCCTGTCTACTCAAGGCTTGGCCTCTAACCCCTGCCACCCTTGAAACTTAATATCTAAGTCGCAGGTACACAGTCACCAATTAAACAAGTATAGTATCTGATAAGAGCTATCTCCTCTATGCATAGACAAAAGAATGAACGTGGGAGCTGGGGGTGGTGTTGGCAATGAATAGGAACATATGTTCATTATAACCACCTATCCAATGAGTCAGAAGATTCATTTCTTGGAAGAAATAGGATTTCAAGATCAGTTTGAATAATGTGTTATCCTTACCCCTCCTGGGAATAAATGCTCTAATTCAACTCTGGTGCCTCTGTCTCCAAAAGACTGAGGAAGAATGAAAGTAATAGTGGAATTTCAGATAAATATACAGCAATAAGGGGTGGTGGCACTCTTGCTTTCTCTGGAATGCCTCTTTCTTTGACAGTCTATTATCTGCCTCTGAAATTCCTAGTGTGCCTGCCTTGATCAATTTCAGAGATAGCCAGATATACTCAGAGACAAAGTGATGCAAGGTAGGGCCTTTTCCAACCTAACTGAGGCCTCTTCTCATACCATGAGCAGCCATAGTAAAGAAATTTAGAAAACATGGCAAAAACTGTCATCTCAGAGAGACCCACCCCTCACAGTCACCAATTTTGTACTTTCCCATGAACAGACAGAGAACAATATATAAAATGTCATTAGTGTGGTAACTGCTTAATGACACTTAAGGGAGAATTGGGCATCCAGGGAGCCCTCCTATTCTCATGCAGTGCCAAAAGCAATGCGCTGGGATTTCAAATGAGCAAGAGTGTGAATCCTCATCAGATCTTAAGAGTCGCAGGGTCCTAGGCACAGGCTTTCCCTGGTCCATTCCTTCCCTCGGCTTGGGCACAGTTCACTAACAGAAATCAGAGAACTAGTTTCTTTAAGAGATCCCAAATAGTAGGGGACTGTAACAACCAGGCTGGTGAACTGGTGGTTCATATAGCAGGTTCTGAAGTTCTTGGGAGGGTGGCAGGTACTATTATTCCCAGTTTATAGACCAGGAAATGGAGGCCCAGAGAGGTATAATCATAGGGCTAAGTTGTGAAATTATCCAGAAAAAGCTGATAATAGTAGCTGTGTGTCTACAAGGGAGCCAATTTCTAATAGGTATTGGGAGAGAGGGGAAGCAGGGCATATGTGGAGTAGGGAAGGCCATGTTACTAAAGAGAAAGGGAAGATCCTTAGAAAAGAATGTGGTGAAGGCCTCACATATGCTCTTCTCTGATTAGCAATACACCCAAATCATACAACCCTTTCAGCCTTGTTTCTAGAGAACTCTAGGGTTCCAGATGCTTCAGGAAAAGGCTGTACAAGTAGAGCTCTGGAACCCAACCTTTCCTCCTTAACCAAAGTAGCACACAGATCTTCTGACCTCTTATTCATTGGTCTTTCTCTTACACTTTAAGGCTTTCCTGGCTTCTGAGGGGAAAGCTGTTAGTTCAGATGTGAAAAAAAAAAAAAAAAAGAGAGAGAGAGAAGAACAAGAGCAGAGTTGATGAATCCATTTGTTTAAAAATAACCCCCCAGCTCCTGGAACTTCACAACTAGCTACCAATGTTCTGAGCCTTGGCAAGCCAGTGAGTGTGATAGCTGACATGATTTTTGCAAAACAAGATGATGAGGATGTGATTAGGGGCAGGTGTTTCCTTCAGAGAGAGCCAGCCTGGAGTAGCAGAGTTATAGGAGCTGGATCTCTATAGCTGACAGAAGGGAGGCCAGAGTACCCTAGTAGTCATCAGAAGTTACTCTTCCCCCCAACCCCCTCTTCTCTCTGTCTTAAAATTTCCACTCCCTCAGGGATTTCCAGACTGGAAAAGGAACAGAAATCCAGACCATCTTCTTCTTTACATGGTAACCCTATTCCAGATGAAAGGCAGTATGATCTAGAAAAATCCTGGCTCTGTAAATTTGGCAAATTACTTAACCCATTTTGGGTCCCATCTTTCTGTAAAAAGTGATAATAATGATAAAAATCATATCTTCCTTTTAAGGTTATTGTGAGGAGTAAATGAAATTAGTGTGGGAAAATCTCAGAAGCTGGCACCATATAGTAAGTGGTTTAATACTTGTTATTTTGCTTTACTTTTCTTATCTTACCATGAAGGAGTGGGATCTCATAATCACTATGGTCACTTCCAGCTCATATAGGTATCTGGTGCATATATATATACGTAGATAATCCCATTTTAAGATTGTTGAAGTACATGGTAGTCCTCTTTGTCACTAACACCCCTCTAAGCTGAACTATTTCCTTGGTCCCCACTAGCCTCAGGCCTTTCCAATAGTTGACCATTCTAAGAGGCAAGAAACAAGCAATTTTATTGTTGCAGCTCATGGATGAGGGCAGAAGCTACAGACCTATAAGGGCTTCTTCACAGAATCTTTGTGCGACTTTGTTGTGAAGCCAAAGGTCCACTCTGTGGTAAAGGCTGCTCAGCTGTGATATATGATAATGTGCTGTTGTGCGGTCATACCCTAACCATGTCCCAGCTGGCATGCCTCTCAGATCCACTCAGCTGGTGCTCCTTCATCTTGATTACTACTGAGCTGGTAATCCTCCTAGGGGACTGGGAGTTTCATGGTCTTTTACCTGAAGAAAATGAGGGGCTCACTCACCACCCAAGGCTTGTCACAGAAGTTGTAAATGGATTCCAGTGAATTAATGCTGGGGAGGCCTGCATACTGCATGCCAATGATCAGGTGGCGGAAGTCCTCATTCTCTGCCATGCCAAATGCATGCTGGCGGATGAGCACAAAGTCTGGTCGGAAGGACCTGGTAAGAATGTGGAAGCAGATTTGCTGTTAACCTCAGGCCATATGTCATACATCAAACTATACATCATCTTGTCTCCCATTTCCAAAATCCAAGACAGAGAAGAGATCTTAGAGACTGCCTAGTCCAAGCCCCTTATCTTACTGTTATTCCTTCATGGAATGGGGAATGAGGTATTGTGGTCAGACTGTACTTTCCAAAGTAGATTTCTGAAATTCCTTCATTGCCTTTTTCTAAGGTAGAAATACACCCAAGAGGAGAGAAATACTTCTCATACCTTAAGTGAAAAAGAATTTTCCCTGTCCTCATGGGGCAGTGTGAGAGCCTAAACCTCACTGCAGCTCCAGAGTTGATGCTCAAAGTAGGTCCCAGCAGACTTTGAAGACAACATACTTGGCTGACTTCACTGCACTGCCACAGAGATTCCTGATCTCAGAGTCCTGTTCTCACTCCTTAAAGCTGATCCTTAAAATAGGCAATGCCCTAATCAGGCCCCCAGGAGAGCAAGGAGCCAAGCTGGCTGAGAACAGAATGTTAGAATGTTATTCTTACAAAGCGGACGCTAGGGAGGGGTGCAAATATTTTTCGCAGGACTGAGGTTGTCCAGGAAGCACTGTGTACACAATGTTCCCATACGTGGGAAATCTCCCTGCATTTCACCTCTAGCCAGCAATCTCCCTGCAGCTGCGCCAAAGGACCAGGGCTCCTGTCTATGTGCCCTAACTTCAGAGGAATTTCACCTTCCCAGAGAGTCAGTTCTGTGTTAGCCTCTGTCCCCAATGATCTAGAGCTCAGCAATTTCACACCCTGTGCAATGGCCTAGCTGGTTTTCTGCCCAGGCACCCATCCAACTCTGCCTACAGATCCAGCCTTATCCCAGGCTCAAAGATCAGTCTTTTAAAGTGAGTGTTGAAGGAGCCCTCTCAGTCACTTGGGAACTTACCATCAAGTCAGCAAGGTATCTGCAGAAGCTGCTCTGCCCTCAGTGTGCCCCAGTTCCGAGAAATTGGTGATAGTTGTATTCTTGAGATCAAACTCTTAACACCTTATACCCCAGTTATAGGAATTGAGCTCTAGACTTGTGGCTTGCTCCTGAGTTTCTACACTGATTCCTGGAAGGGCCTGCCTTATTCTTGCCAGATCCCTCCAGGACCCTGCAACTGGACCTTGCTGACACTACTTGCTTGTGTGCAAGCATCCCCATGACTTTCTGCCTGTAGATGGAGGAGCCCATCCTCAGCCTCTTGCAGGATCTTCCTGAGCTCACTTCCCCACCTGGATGGACATCTTTTATTTGGTCTTCTTTCTTAGTCTCTAGAATGGACGGGCTCATGTTTCCTGTTGTTAGGTCCCAGACACCCCCAGTCTTGCCTCTCCTGTCACTGACACAGTTCCTGTTGGGCACTGGAGACCTCAGGTAGGGAAAGGGGTGAGGTTGAGAAGATTCTTCCTGAGGCAAGACTCTGATGTCTGAAAACCTGAAGCCATGGTGAGCTCCTGGGAAGAATCACACTGGAATCACATCTGGAATTCTTATCACTTCCTTACAGAAGAGTTGTATTACATTTGATCACATCTATAAGAGCTCAATGACTGATAATTTTCTTCCATCCACAATGTCCCTTCCAACCCCAGATTTTCCTATCAAACTGATGAGTTCCCAGGGAGGAGGAATATAGAAAGAACACAGGCCAGCGAGTCAAGAGAACTTACCCAGAACACAGGGTTTTTTTTACAAATTTATTGGGTAAGTCTGAGCAAATCAATGTAAAATGGGAGGTTGAACTAGCTCAGAGGTTTTCAAACCTTTTATTAAAGCAATGGGATACTGTTTTCCAAGTGAAATTTATGCAGAGATAAAAGCACAGAGTTGCATGGGCTGAAGGGTGCCAGGGTCCTAAAACACCTCTGGTAGGAATCCAATTACCTCTAATTGAGGCTGTGAAGCTTAAGGTTGGCTTTCTCTACTATTGGACTAAGAGTTCCCTGAGGGCATGACATGGTTTTCTCTGCCTACCTCTGCCACTTTTACTCAGCATACACCTTACATAGCACTGCTTTCCCACTCCAACACCTGACTTTGAAACCACCTTCTCAAGCCAGAGCAGTAACTCTGGAGACAGTGACAGTGACCCAGTGGACAAAAAGGACTTTACCGAACAACCTTCACGCCGTTTCGGAGCACCTGCATATCCACAGCATAAGTTCCGTCTGCATGGGCCACCAAGTTAAGCTCTGAAAATTCTGCCTGGAAAAAAAAAGGTAGGGGAATGAGTCCATGGTCCTGACTTTGCCATTCTTCCACATAGCAGCAGCAGCAGCAGCATCCCCATCACCAAACATTTATTTACAGTTTTCAAAGCATTTTCATGTACTGATCTCATCCAATTTTTATAGCAACCCTATGAAGTAGGTAGGAGAGAGATAATTATCTCCATTTACCAAAGGAGAAAACTGAGCCTCAGAACAAGTAAGTGACATTTCTGGACAAACGAACCTTATTGTTGGCAGAGACAGGAGCAAAATTCAAGTTTTCTTATTCCTGGCCAGCATCCTTTGTGTTGCCTCTCTACAGAGCAAGAATGTTCACCAGGGCAAACATCCTCTTTATCAATTTTAATATAAAAGCACTGTTTTAGTTTAGGCAACTGGGTTTCAGTTCTTCCCTGCCCCCAACTATCTGCATAAGACATGAAGCAAGGTACTTGTTCTCTCTGGGTTTCCGTTTCCCCCATCTAAAAAATGGGAATAACTTTTATCTACCTTGCTTATCTGACAAGTTGTTTTAGGAACTGAATGTAATAACAGATAGGAAGGTACTCTGTATAATGAATAACACAGTATAATGAATAACAAGCAACTCGTTATTACATAGAAAACACATGCATTGTTTAAACTGGACTCCATTGCCTTCAAATGGACCTAATCATCCATTTATCATGATGCAATGGCTAGAGGAAGGTAAAAACCAGGCCATCTCACCGCATCAGGACTACTCTGTATTAGAACAAGATATTCTTTTCGAGGCTTCAGTGTAGCTTCAGGGCCCAGGTTAGGTACCACTGGAGGCAGCACACCTGAATGGCAGACGTGCTCCCCAGGAAAACACCTTGCCACACCAACAATATGGAGGGTGGCCAATGTCCTAGGAAGACATTTCTCTAAGTTCTTCCTCAGCATGGGAACCCTGGACTGCAAGAGGGCCCCAAGAGTCATACTTCTTGCCTCTCAACAGACACCAGAATCATGAAAAGGAACTGAGGAAATTACAAGGAGGAGCCTACAGTACCATCCCTCACAGAAAGAAAAGCTCTTGAAAAAGGATAGGGGAGAGGAGATGGATACCCCAGAACCCAGTGATGGACACTACTCCACTTGGCAGAATGGTTCACTCTGGGATGTCAAGAGGAACAATGATGATGCAGATGCAACTCTGGGCTTCACGCTGATTACCTGTTCTACTTTGATATCATAATCTCCAAGGACTTTTTTGCCCCGAAAGCACTTGGCCCTGGAGAAAGGAAAAACAAACAAACACACAAACATGTAAATTAATTTTCTGCAAGTGTTTGAGTTTAGAGATTTACTATCACAAAGAAGTAGACTACAGCAGACAGAATCCCAAAATGGGAGTCAAGAGACTTGGGTTCTGGCCCCAGCTCTATTATTTGATCCGCATGAGACCTCAAGCAAGCTGCTTCCTCTCTTTTAGCCTCAATTTCCCCATCTATAAAATAATCCAAAGAGTCTTTCACTCTCAAGTGTTGTGATTTTTATGATAATACCCATGGCCTTTTGGCTACTAAAAACCCCCAAAATTCTACAAGTAGGAATTTCTCCAATGTTTTTCCTGGTAAAGACTATGTTACTCTTATAAACCTCTATAGTTTTCCTTATTTTCCAGATTCTACCTTTTATTCTGATTTTCTAGTTGGTTTCCACCTTTGGAATTTTAGTTTTTAAAGACACTGTTGTCATTTTACCTCTTCATATCCATATTTCTGAAAAGAACTTGGGGCAATTTATAATTTAAAAAGCAAATATAACCAACAAAACAAGGGTTAAAGACAAGCAGTGGAAGAGAGGGAAATCATTATACCTGGAAAAAAAAAAAACGGTGAGTGGGGATTGAGGAAAGCTACTACAATTGAACACAAAACCTATCCTGTGTTTCTGAGCAGTCAAGAAAGTAAGTTAAGCCGAGTTAGTACAGTACTTCTTATTTTCCCAGTTTGTCATGGATCCAGAGGAACCTTGCTTTGTAAGTGCGCTATGTTCATGTTTATATTTATATTCATTCATTTTCTTATCTGCTCATTCAGGCTGGTTCTTCATTGGTAAAAGAGGTCTTTCCACACCATACCTGTTAGGCAGGTCAGGCTTGGCTTTCTTTCCCAGTGCTTAAAATTTCAAATTGGCACCTTTTGCTGGAGGTTTTCTGGGGTCCCTCCCAAAAATAAAGGAATAAACCAATATTCATTGGGCATGATGTTCTGGAATTGTGTGCTAGTTGCTTTCAAGAACATCTCATTTAATCCTTATAACAATTTATGAGATAAGAAGAAGAGTCTTCACTTTAGAGATGAGGAAAGCAAGAGTCAGAAGAGTAGAATGCCATATTCAAGGTCATATAGCAAGTTAGTGACAGAACCAATATTCACATCCAAGTCTGTATGATTCTGAGTCCAGTGCCTTTTGTACTGCACAGCACTGTCTCCCTCCACTGATTCAGTCTCTCCATCCTCTCTCCCACTGCTACTAAAACTGACCATGTGTTCTAGATGTATTTCTTTTCTTCCATTTTCCCTCTTCTCCCCAAAAGGGATGTAATGATGCTATGCACAGTAGTCCCAATAAAATACTTCCTACCCTGGTTCCTGTCAGCTACCTAAGACGAGGCCAGGCTATTTCCTTTCCTCTCTGGGTTCTGGAACAGCCTGTTCTAGGAAGTTGTCATTTGTCCTATCCCAGTCCCTGGCCACCCTTGAATTGCTCCTCAGAGGCACTCAGCCATCCTGGAGTTGGATCACTGAAGTCCATCTCCTCACCTCTGCCCTAATTCCTTACTAAGCTTCATCAGCTTGCTTCTGGGACCCTGATCAACATTCACAGCTCAAACAGGCCTGTTGGGCAGGGAGCCTGTAGCATATCCCATCTCTTTGCCTACTATTCTGTTTTATTTATGGGTTTAAATAAAAGAGTCTACACATGGCATTATCACTGATCTTCAGATCTTGGGCTATAAAAAGGAGGAACTACAGTAAATGGCCCATGAGGTCTCTTTCAGCCCCATGATTCCAAGTCCTTTCTTGCTTTCATGAGGTGTGTCTATCTTCTCACCAGCAATGCTTTTCTGACGCTTTCTCCCATCTTACTGATTCAAAACAGTTCTCCTTTGTGAGGCAGAACTCATAGACATTAACAATAGCCTCTCATTCTATATGATGTCTTGCATTTTCAAAGCACATTCCTTGCCTTATTTATCCTCACAACTCTGTGAAGTATCCAGGACAGATAGCCCTATGTGTTTGACTGATGGAGAAACTGAAACAGAGATCAGTTAAATGATATGCCCAAATCACAGGAAAGTTCATAGGAGTTAAGCCTAGAACTAAGAGTTGATATTAGGTGCTAACATGATGCCAAGTTTTCTAACTCACCCATTTTAATTTGTGGGCTTTAGAATGGTGATATTCAAGTATATTTATAGATTCTGGCTGGGTTTATCTGCTACCTCCTGCACCTGCCCATTGACCAAGTTGGCTAATGAAACTGTTTTCATGCCTTCCCCCACCCCTACCTCTCCAATTATCCTAATGCCTTTTCCTTAAGGTAATTTGTCCTGTTCGAAATCTCAGTCTGTGTTTCCTGGCCCCGGGTTACTGACCTCTCTTGGCTGAGCCACAATCTTGTACAAAAGGAGCCAAGATGGCAGGCAGATGGGGCACAGAGCCCTCTTCTGGAGAATGAGCAGATTCTCACAGCTCCTGGCCCTTGGGCATTTTAGTTCAAGGTATTTCCATGAAAAATTTAGTTACTTATAAGCAAGTGACAGAAGTACTTCTAAATAATAAAAAGAGCACTGGAAGCGGGCAATGTGCTAGAAGCTGGAATATGCGCTCTGGAATCAGCTGGGGGTTTGAATCCTCTCTGTACTCATTCCTGGCAGTGTGACCTTAGGCAAGCGGCTTAAAATTTTTAAAAAACAATATGTCATATGGTTAAACTAATCAATCAATCTTCAAAAGTACATACAGGAATAAAATGAAAAATAAAAGTTTCTTCTTCCTCAGCCTTCTCTCATCACATATAATCACCATTATCAGTTTCAGGCATATCCTTTCAGAGGAGGAAAAATGGATATATTTGTATACATATATGCTTCATATATATATACATATAGTATCATGGTACATAAACGCTTCTTTTTTGAAATTTGATTTCTTTGCACTTAAAAAACATCTTAGTGATATGTTTTCATCACATACCAATGGAACTCTTTTTTTTAAATAGTTGTATGCAATTCCATTTTAAGGGTATGCAATAATTTAACTGGTATTGTTGAACATTTAAATTTCTAGTTTTTTGTTTGTTTGATATTACAAAAATGCTACAATAGCTTACATTTAAGAATAAAGCCATAAGATAAATACTTTATTGTAGAATTGCTGATACAAGGGATAGAGGCAGTTACAGTTTTTACTGATACTGCCTAACTGCCCCTCACCTAAGAAAATTATTATACCACTGTCAACAGTATGTGAAAGTTTGGAAAAGTTACTTTACTTCCCTTATTTTCCTCCACAGTCCTTTGCATAAGCTGGGCACAGAAAAGGTGTACAGTCAAGGTTTTCTGATTGACAATCTTGTCAAATCAATCCCAATTCATCCCATGTTCGCTCCTAAACAGAACCCAAGATGTACATCCTTGAAGCAAAGGCTAAAAATATCTATGATGCCTGTTTTGTCAATTTCCCCCTATTGTACCATTTTCTTAACAAGCCTAGCAGCTGAGGATCTATGTGAGTTTAATGGCTTGCAGCTTCCTTGATGGACCAGGTAATGAACCATCTCCCCTACTGCTAAAATGACTAGAGGCCATAGAGTTAACTCTTCTTAGCCAAGGCAGTGAATACTTTTCATCAATTCTCATGCCAACCAGGGTTTGTAAGGCTGAGGAGCAATGATTTTAGACTTCTCTGTTAATGCCACTTCAAAATCTGGCTCCTTGAGGGAAACCCAGCTTAGGTACCCCCCCTTTTATGTATGGGATAGGGGCCAGGGGAGCTGAATTCAGGCCTAGTTCTATTACTTTTCAGATGTGTGACTCTGGGCAAGTAACTGCCTCTCTGGCCTCAGTTTTCTCATGTATAAAATAGGGCTAATAATAATTTAAAAAATAATAGCAAACACTTACTAAACACTAAACACTGTTCTAAGTATTTTATGTATTTCAATTCATTTAATAACTGGCTCACAGGTTGTAGCCGTTGGCCAATTTAATGAAATTATGAATTCCAAAAATATAATTGGCTCATGCTTGTAAACTGATCTGTTAATCTGGGCATGATTAAGTTATTATTAGGGCATTGACTGGGACACGTCAGTTGGGTGTTGAGCCCCACCTCTTGGTGGGTGGGGAACCAAATATAAAAGGCATGGCAAGAACAGAGTTGAAGCAGTTTTTTGAGAAGCAGTTTTGATGTTGGAAAGAAGGTCCCAGGAGAAGAGAAGTGAGCTGTTCACCTGTTCGTCTACAGCTGACCTTGTGCAGGAAACAGGAGCTAAGCCCGGAGAGAAACACAGCACCGGGAAGAGAGGAACCCCAGAAGCCTGGACCCTGGCAAATGCCTGGCAGCTATCTTGCTCTAACACGTGGCAATGGACTGTGGTGAGAGAAGAAACTTAATGCTTTATGGCCTGGTATCTGTGGACTTCCACCCCAAATAAATACCCTTTATAAAGACCAACCCATTTTTGGTATTTCACATTAGCACCCCTTTGGCTGACTAAGACACAGGTTGATGTGGAGATTTAATGAAATCAGATGAGAATAATTGATATGAAAGTTTTGAAAACAGAAATGCCATACAAATATATAGTATATATATTTAGTGGGAAATGGATGTGGCTCAAGCGATTGGGCTCCCGTTTACCATTTGGGAGGTCCAGGATTCAATTCCCAGGGCCTCCTAGTGAAAAGCAAGCTGGCCTGCGCGACGAGCTGGCCCACAAGGAGTGCTGGCCCACGTGGAGTGTTGGCCCGCGCAGAGAGCTGGAGCAGCAAGATGATGCAACAAAAGGAGACACAGAGGAGAGACAGTAAGAGATGCAGCAGACCAGGGAGCTGAAGTGGCACAAGAGATTGAGCGCCTCTCTCCCATTCCAGAAGGTCCCAGGATTGGTTTCCGGTGCCACCTAAAGAGAAGACAAGCAGACACAAAAGAACACAGAGAGAGCAGAAAGCGAGCACAAAACAATGAGGGGGGTGGGGGAGAAATAAATAAATCAATCTTACATATAAAAAAAATATTGTTAGCAAAATGCAACAAATATTTATGTGCTATTTTACTATTACCACAGCCAATGTGGTTTCTTCCTCTTGGGAACTTATATGACATTTATTGTCTGTGCAAACAGCCTGGAGTATAAATCCTCCCTAGGTGACTGAGATTTGCACAAGGATCAAAACCTCAAGGTAGAAGATGAAAGCATTAATGGTGCATTTGCAGGCTCCAGGAGGCATCTAGAAAGTAGAAGGCCTTCTTAGAGCTCCAGAAATCAGTTCTGTATATCTAGTAAATAACTACTACTGATGTAGACATTTATGTCTGGGAAGGTGCTTAAAGTCTGGCTCTCACTAACCCTAACTCAGGCTTGAACTTTCGACCAAGCATCTCAAGGCTTCAAGAAGTTAGAAGATAAACTAAAAATAGGAGGAGATTCCTGTTAACTACCTTATACTGCAAGGGTAAAAATCAGGCCTGCCTGTATTGAAGAGTGTTTGTGAGCGTCTACCGCCACCCACTGGCAAGATGTGTAGTGCATATTCATTGCAGTTCCATCTGTGCCGCTCCCAGAACCAGCGAAATAGCCATGGCCAAGGGATATTTCTCCAGGTGTTATTTGCTGCTCTGACAAATAATGCAGAGATATTAAGTGTCTCTTCTTAAAGTGTGCCACCATACACATTCAGCCTGGATAGCTGGATTTTTACCACCTGCAGAAAGGCCATGTTTTGTCAATTCAGCAAAAATTTACTGAGCACCCAATGGCAGGTGCTAGGGATGTAAAAAAGCATTAGTAGTCACCAAGTACAGAAAAACACACCTAGAAAAGGAGAATGGTATCTATATGGTAATAGCTAGGGTCCCTTTCAACTCTAGATTTATAACTAGGCTTCACATTCTCACCTTTCAGTCTTTTTCCTTTAAAAAAGTAAAATATTTAAAGATACATATACAAGGTAACAACAGCAAAATGTTTCCTATAGCACAGAAAGATGTACAGTGAAAAATAAGTTTCCTCTACCTTCAAAGGAGCTCACAGGTTAGTGGGGAGACAGAAAATTGAAGAAGAAAAATAAGTCTGTGATACAGGGAATAAGTTTTAACAGTATGAATAAGGCGCTCTGGGAATCCAAAGGAGGGAGTTCTCTCTGTCTGGAGAAATCCAGGAAGACTTCAGACTGAGTCGAGTCTTAAAGAATGAGTAGGAATTTGTCACATAAGAAGGAGGAAGCAGAATTGAAGGGTAAGTACAAAAGCAGAGGGGCTTGAGTGAGCTCTCACGGCACTGCTGTGGTCCAGCTGACTGGAGGGAAGGGTATGTGTGGGGTGCTGGCAGAACTTTGAGAGCTGAGGCTCCTGAGGTGGGGAAGAGGCAGATGGGCAAAGGGCTTCAAATGTCAGGCAGAGTTGCTAGGGCTAAATAGCTGGCTTCCACAATATGTCTTAAAGCCTTTTATTATGGAAAATTTTACCCTCAATAATTATCGACATTTTGTCAATCTTGTTCCATCTCTTACCCTTGCTGTTTTTGTTTTTGGGATTATTGTTGTAGTATTTAAAAGGAAATCCCAAACATCATGTCATTTCTCCTGTAAATATTCAAGTATCATCTTTGGTAACGACTTAAATTTTTTTATTTTATTGTGGCAATATATATGTAACATAAAATTTCCCATTTTAACCATTTTCAATGTATAATTCAGTGGAATTCATTACATTTACAGTGTTGTGCTATCCTCACAAGCATCCATCTAACTGGCAATTACTTTTTTTTTTTTTTTTTTTTTAAGATTTTATTTATTTGTTCATTCATCCCCCCCTTGCTGCCTGTGCTCGCCGGGTCAGCCAACCACGCCGTGCGGGCGGGCCTGCCCCCACCAGGAGGCCCCGGGAACCGAACCCGGGGCCTCCCATATGGCAAACGGGAGCCCCACTGATTGAGCCACAGCCGCCTCCCTGGCAATGACTTTTTAAATATAAGCACATGCCATTATCTTACCTAACAAAATTAACAATAATTCTTTTAAAAGATTTATTTATTTGTTTGTTTATTTATACCCACACCTCCGGTTGTCTACTCTCTGTGTCCATTTGCTGTGTGTTCTTCTGCGTCTGCTTGTCTTCTCTTTAGGTGGCACCGGGAACAGATCCTGGGACTTTTTGAAGTGGGAGAGAGGCGCTCAATCTTTTGCGCCATCTCAGCTCCCTGGTCTGCTATGTCTCTTATTGTCTCTCCTCTGTGTCTCTTTTTTTTGCATCATCTTGCTGCGCCAGCTCTCCATGCGAGCCAGGGCTCTGTGCGGGCCAGCACTCTGCGTGGGCCAGCACTCTGCATGGGCCAGCTCTCTGCTTGGGCCAGCTGCCTTCATCAGGAGGCTCTGGGAATCTAATCCTGGATCTCCTATATGGTAGATGGGAGCCCAATCACTTGAGCCACATCTGCTTCCCAACAATAATTTTTTATCAACATTTTTACTGAGTCTATAGTCAAATTTTCCCAACTGTCTACAAAAATGCTCTGGAAGATTTTTTTTTTTTCTTTATTTTACCGGGAGGTCCTGGGGCTTGAACCCAGGTTCCCCTATATGGGAGATGGACGCCCAACCATTTGAGCCACATCTACCCCCTCTGAAAGATTTTATGCAAAGCAGTGATGTGGTCAAATGTATCTAAGATCTGAGAGGCCACTTTGTCTGAAGTGTGGAGGAGGATGAAGGGAACAAACCAGGGCTCAAGGAGATCATTTCAGAAACTGATACAGTAACTAAGCTTCAGGATTTGTTATTTTACTGGTGCATGGCAAACCAATACCATTGCAAACCATGGGCCTATCAACTTAATCACTTGCTTAATTAGATCTGGGAATTTAGAACCTTAGCTGGGAAATGACAGTGACAATAAAAAATAGAATATAATGAAGTGATAGAGTGGTATCAAACCCCCAGTGTAAATATTCTAGAACAGATACATAAAGAGAGCTAAAATAGTCAGGTAGGGTCTTGCATTGGTGAAGGGACTCAACTCAAATTTAGATTTGTTATCTAATTCACAAACCATTATATTTTCTTTCAGTACCTGGAGAAATTTCTGTTATGGATAACTGGTTTAGAAATAAGAAACAAGAAGAAGAAATAGATACTTTTCTGGATAAAGGCAATGTTCTGTGGCTGGTCCTTGATATTATTAATTCAATAATTAAGTTGTTAAATCAAATGCTCTGCAACCAAAGCACTTCTTAGAGAGCAAGCTGTGTGGTGTCTTAGTTAACACTCATATAAATGATCTGGAAGAGAGTACATGGGGAAATTGCCAGGTTTGCAGATGGCATTCAGCTCTTCCAGGGATTAAAATGCCAAGCTGATTAGGGACAAACTGAAAGAAGATGTGGATGTGGGCAGAAAAGTGGCAGATGAGTTTTAATGTGAGTAAGTGTAAGAAAACACATTAAAGGGAAATAATCTTATCAGAGGATCATGATCTGCAGTGCTCAACTACCATCCAATAAAGGAACCTGGAATGACAGAAAACCGTTCCATTAAAACATCAATGCTGTGAACTATCAGCATAAAACCTGAAAGATCAAGAGAGAAAGGTGAAAAAAGTGCTGGTTATCAGAAAGCTTACTGGGAAAACCCAACATAAAGAATTTCTCAGTCTCTGACCTCATGGTGTATAAACCGTAGTACTTTTCTGAGTAAACACCCCAGCTGTGACTTCATTTGAGAACAGCAAATCACTTCTGAGCAGATTTTTTGAAGATCAAGATCCCTATTTTGGTGAATAATTAAATGACACAGTATCACAAGAGAACAAGATTATCAAATACAGAAAGAAAAAAAAAAAAAAGAATCCTGTAACTCAGGAGAATACATGATGGGAAGATTAGATGTATTTGTCTGTAATTATAGTGGAGATACAGAACAGAATGCTTTGGAGTCATGGGACAGATTCTCTTTCCATGACCAGCTTATAAAATTGAATCAAGCTGATTTAATATTGAAGCAAAGTAGGTCGGTTATAAAGTTTGCTTTGGAGAAACATCAAGCAAATATAATTTTCAAAAGACATGGATTTATTTTATGACAGATAACAAGGTTCCTAACATTGACAAAGCTCCAGGTTTACCTCCAGCGTAAGGTCATAAATCATACCCACAATCACCATACCACCAAAGCTGCATATTTCCACCCTCTGTAGCAGTCTAGATACAAGGAAATGTCCTCCATAATCTGGCCCACTCTCTTTTTAATTTAAAAAAAGTTTTTTTTTTTTTTTGTTAGGCCAGTAAAAGAATTTATTGAGAAATGGGAGAGAAGGATGGAAATACGCACCAAGATTTAATGTGGGCTCCTCTAGGGAGACAGAGCAAGATTTGGCTTGTGGGGTTACCTTTTACGCTATTAATTATTCCTCCCCTTGTAATGCTAAGGGGAGGGGCCCCAGCTGTTATTGCTTACCCTACCAATGGTCGGGGACAATGGTGAGGCCTGTTTGGAATATCTAGGGCCTCCCCTCGGCCCGGGAAAGAGTCCCAACTAGAACCTCAAGGTCAAGGTCAAAGTCTCAGTTGGGTCTCACAGCCATGTTGTGGCTCATCTTCTCCTCGTTTCCCTGTACTAACCTGCCTCAACTTCCCCCTCAGAGAGTTCACGCCCTTATTCTTAAGGGGGTGCTGAGGGGTGAAAGTCATTCTACTGCAGTTACTTCCTGCTGGTTAGGGTAATTGTCCCTGCCTGACAGGGTGTAAATCTCTCTGGCCCACTCTTCTATTTCAAACTTAACTCCTGCTATTTCCCTACTGCCTAGTTGCAGAGTTTTTGTGTGAATTAGAAAAAGGCACCCCTTCCTCTGGCTGGATACACCCTTGTACCAGGGCATTTGGCTTGGGAGGAGGCATGTAGGGCTGGATTTTAGCTCCCATTTGTCTCCTCAGTTGGATGCCCTTGTGCCATGAACAACCTGCACAAACACATACCATTCAGCACTCTTTCCCAACTACCTCTACTGCCCCTGAGCCTTTGTCCACTTAGAAATCACCTTCTTCAAAGTCCAAAACAAGTTATGCCTCCCTTATGAAATCTTCCCTATTCCCCCACCTGCAGTGGTTTCTCCTTCTCTTTAAGCTTAGTCTGAAACCTGTTCACTTGTTACTTTAAATAGGCACAGCCTAGTATCATCCACTGGTTTTTCACGTGTCTCCTCCTCCTTACTAAAGAGAAACCCCCTGAGAGTGCACTTACACCTCCTTCCTATTCCCCAACCACTCACCCTCACATCAATGCTTGACACAAAGCACACCCTAAATAAAGACCTGTTTCTTGATGCCTGGCAGAGGACACGTGCCCACCTTGAACTTGAGGGGACAGGAACCACAATACAAAAATATATAATACTGTATTCATCAAATGTTAAAAACAAATAGCCATTTACATTGACCAAGATGACCTTCACTTCCCTTTAGCTTGACTAAACTTTAGACAGGCTTCTCCCTGACTCCAGGGCCAGACCTCACTCTCACTCAGGTCCTTATACCATCCAGGTACCCAAAAGGCTCCAAACTAGGCAGTTCCTTATCTCCTTCTTCCTCTCTCACTGGTCCTTACTGACTCCAGGTGGCCTGATTACCGCATAGGAAAACATTTCAAACCAAGTGGTCCTAACTGCAGCCTCAGTAAGTCCCTCAACCCTCTCAGGTTAAACCCCCCTGCCCCTCCCCCTCCAACACCCTCCAGTGTTTTTCTCACCAGACCACTCCAGCCCTTAAAAGGCTGGCTGCTCTTTGTTTCTTTGGAGTTGAGTTCTACTCTCTTTCTCTGTTATAGCAGCCCCTGAATAAGGTTATCTTTGCCTATTTAACATTGCCCATTGTAATTTTTTCTTTGACAATACCTTTCAGCTGGGGTATAGCTCCCTGGTTCAAAAGGAAGAAAGAGTACCTTCCCAGCCAGGTTACAGAGAAACAAAGTATTCAGGTCAGCTCAGAAACTTTGCATTTTAAACAACTGCAGAGTGGCATAGTGGAAAGAGCATTGATTTTATGAACCAGACTAACCTGGGTTTAAGTCTCTGGTCCTCTACTTACTTTCTAAATTTGGGCTCTTTTACCACTCTGCATCTTCACCTGTAAGATAAATATAATACCTATTTCTGAAGTTTTTTGGGGTTTATTTTATTTATTTATTTCTCCCCACACACTTGTTGTTTTGCGCTTGCTGTCTGCTCTCTGTGTGTTCTTCTGTGTCTGCTTGTCTTCTCTTTAGGCAGCACCGGGAACCGATCCTGGGACCTTCCGGAGTTGGAGAGAGGCACTCAATCTCTTGCACCACCTCAGCTCCCTGGTCTGCTATGTCTCTTATTGTCTCTCCTCTGTGTCTCTTTTGTCATCTTGCTGCGCCAGCTCTCCTGCACGGGCCAGCACTCTGCATGGGCCAGCACTCCATGTGGGCCAGCTCTCCGCTCAGGCGAGCTCGCCATGCAGGCCAGCTTGCCTTTCACCAGGAGGCCCTGGGAATCGAACCCTGAACCACCTATATGGTAGACAGGAGCCCAGTCACTTGAGCCACATCTGTTTCCCTGAATTTTTTTTTTTTTTTTTTTTTTTTTAGGACTAAATGACTTTGCCTTCAATGTATTCCTCAAACACGCTAAGCATATCTGCCCCTTTATGGCTTTTGCATTTCCAGCCTGAAACATTCTGCCCCAGATCTCCTGCTTCTCTCAGCTCAAACAGTGATTCCCTCCTTGATGAGGTTTTCCCTGACTACCTGAGCTAAGGTAGTGCCATTTCCTCCTAGTCACTCTCTATATTATCTTCATAGATGTTATTTCTATTTTGAAATTTCCTTGACTGTTTGTTATCCATCTCCCCAACCAAAATCTAAGTTCTATGACAGCAGGGACCTTGCTGTCACGGTTGCCACTCTCTCTATCCCATGCCCAGTTCTATTATAATGCCTGACACCTGTTAGGTGCTCTATATCACTTGCTGAATGAATAAATGGGGTAAGTAAAGTATTTTAGCACAGCACCTAGCCACTCCTTAGGTCCTTTTCTCCTCCACTTTTATGTAAAATTCACTGGGTTAAACAATGTGCCTGTGTGGGTCCTTTGAAATGGAGGCCATTTCAAAAAAATGGATTCATTGTTAGAATGCTGATCAGGCATTTATAAATATAGACAGGAATATGGTCATTAATCCAATGTGCAATTAGACCATCCTCCATCTTATCGTTGAATTTAGGTAAAGATCAACATACCAGTTATTGAAAAATGTATACATATTATTAAAATGTGCTATGTTTATGATCATAATAGAGAAGTTAACAAGAACATAATATTCTGTCAGCCTTCTGGGAGGAAAAATTTTGCTTTGGGCCTTTTTACTTATTTTACATGTGATGAAACTGAGGTTCTAAGAGAGGAAATATTTGACTAATTCAAGGTCAAACACCTAGTTAGAGGCAGACCACATTCCCTTCTCATTTCACCATGCCACCTCCTTAAAGCAAGGAAAGTAACTCTCCTTAAAAATCAAGGAAAGTGGAATTCAAGAGACAGAAATCTCTGAATGAATATTAGAAGATGTGCGAACTGAGGACCTGATTTCCATTCAGAGTGCTTGTGAGATCCAGTATGATGAAGAATGTAAACAGCTAAGCATTATAGAAGCATAAGAAAGATTTATTTATAGTCTCTCATGATACTGCATCACCAGCACATGGTTCATACAACAAACTGTTGGGAAGAAATAAGAAATGAGCTCTACCTACATTCTGCTCTCATTAGCAAAGGAGACTTGACCCGCTTTTCTTGGTCCAAATGCAAACTTCCATGGCTGGTATTATCAGCCTCCTCACTACCATGGCTCAGAAGAAACATCCTTGGGCCTCAAGCAACAACACTTTGGATTTCCAAATCCACACCCAGGTGGTGCATTCCATTCTACAATTTCCAACTGGCACCAATTCAGGAGGGAGAAATTATTCACCAGAATAGGCACTAACAACTGAATTTGGCAGACTGGGAGAAGAACTGGCACTCCAGGAAGACACATGCCACAGGATCTCAGATACAACTGAGTTTAGCAATATTGAATCACAAAGGTTCTGAATGGAGAAATGGACCTTTGATGCTATTCTCTCGTTTTCATAGGTGAAAAAACTGGGTCTGAAAAAGTGGCCCAAGGCCATGTGGTGGGAACCCATGGGAATGATGATCTCCTCTCAATCCAATGCTCTTTTCCTTACAGGTTTAGCCCAGAATGTATCTGGATAGGAGCCTTAATATAGAAGTGCAAAGATACATGGTGCCATTCCAGCTCTCTTCTCCTTATTGAATTTGTCTTTTCTTTTAGACATCTCTAATGATCCATTTAAATGCTTCTCAAACTCAACAAGCCCTAAGAGTAGTTTTAAAACCCAGTCCAAACTGATTAGTCTGAATAGTCAGTTCATTTTATCATTAGCGTTTGGACACATTCCTTTGAAAAAGAGTCTATTATTCAATCCTGTTATAATGAAATATATTCTACAACTCTTTAAAAAATATAATTCTCATCCATTTGCTCATTCAACAAAGATTCATTAGATTAGGTACCTACTATTTGTTCAGTATTATGCAAAGCTCTAGATGGGGGTAGGGGAAGGAAAAATTTTAGTCCTCACCCAGCTCTAACACAAAGAAGAATAAAAATAAAATTAGCGTTAACAGTACAGATGATTTATCCCAGAGCCCAAGCACCAACATTATAACAAATATAAAATTAATAATAGTAACTAATATTAAATACATCATAAGCATTCACTAGTCACAGTGCTAAGCACTTTATTTATTTATTTTTTATTTATTCATTTACCCCCCCCTTGCTGCTTGTGCTCGCTGGGTCAGCTAACCACGCCGTGCGGGCGGGCTTGCCTTCACCAGGAGGCCCCGGGAACCGAACCCGGGGCCTCCCATATGGTAAACGGGAGCCCTACTGATTGAGCCATAGCCGCTTCCCGATGCTAAGCACTTTATACACCTTATTCAATGAACCTTCACATCAATCATATTAATATAGATAGCATTATCTCCTAATTTAACAGATAACTAAGATACAGAGAGATTAAGTAACATTCTCAAGGAAGATGATACAACTAGCGAGCTGTGGATTTGGGATTCTAAGCCAGGGAATTTGACTCCACAGCAGATCCTATTAACCACTTTGCACTGCTACTGCTAAAATATGGAATTATTCAAAAAGAACTTTTAAAGAGAGCTGTATTCGTCAGAGTTCTCTAGGGAAACAGAACCGACAGGAGATATCTGTAAATAGTATGAGATTTCATAAAATTATCTCACACGACCATGGGGATGCACAAGTCCAAATTACATCGGGCAGGCTACAAACCAGGGGCTCTGGTGAAGAGCCTTGATGAGTTCTCCAGGAGATGCTGGCTGTTTGAAAAGTAGAGATGGGAATTCTCTCTCTGAATGCTGAAATCACTTCACCTTTCAAGGTCTTCAACTGGTTGTATGAGATGTCACCCATTGCTGATAGCAGTCTCCTCAGCTGATTGTAGATGTAACCAGTCATCTATGCAATCAACTCACTGATGATTAAAGTCCATGAAATGCCCTTGTATTATAATTAGCCCAGTGCTTGCTTGACCAAAGAAATGGGCACCATTACCTGGCCAAGTTGACACATTAGCCTAACCATCACAAGTGCCCATTAAAAAATCTCACAATTATACAAATAGTTTTCTAAAATAGTCACTTTTTTTTTTTTTTTTTTTTTTTTTTTTGAGATACTGGGCCTGGGGATTGAACCCAGGACCTCATATGTGGGAAGCCAGTGCTCAACCACTTAGCTACACCAACTCCTAAATAGTCACTTTCATGTATGCTTTCCATTTTATTTTTTAGATTAATGTTTTGTAATTAAAAAATGCTTGAGCATGACAATTTCTACTACTATTTAAAAATGGATGCTTCCAAGGAAGTATCACTTTTGTAATAAAAATAGTTTTAAAATGGATACTTATGCAAGATAGAAACAGTTTGTTATCTTTCTCACTTTCTCATTATATTATAAATATAATTCCTCTTCTTTTTTACCATAGTAGTTTTCATGAGAAAAATCTTTAAAATCTTTTCTTCACCAGCTTCTAAATGACTCTCCAACTCTTGAAATTAAAATTTTCAGAATTTCTTTTTAACTAAGACATATATACCTTTATTTCTTTTATCATACCTTACAGAATAAAATATCTTTAAAATTTTATTGTGCTCTTTTAGAGTTAGGATACCTAAACTTCAAAAATAATGCTAATCTAGAATAGATATGATTCCAAACATTCTGCATAATAACTTTTTTTCTATTTGTTCTATATTATATTTATAGTAATTAGGGTGAATTGGGGAAATTTTCTCAGAGGTGGTGGGCATTTGTGTAGTTTAGGAATTCATCTGAATTACATTTTCTTCATTTGTAAATAAGGGGATTTAACCACATGGCTTCTAAGTTTTTTTCAGGCTCTGACAGCCTAGGAGTCAAACAGTTAGTAGAACTTCAGTATGAGATGTGGAAAGGACATTTCAAGGTGAGAAGTCCTTCAGGGAATTGAATGACAACATGAAACACACAAACATATGCCTTATAGGCATCCCAGAGGGAGAAGATAAGGGAAAGGGGGCAGAAGGAGTATTGGAGGAAATAACGGATGAAAATTTCCCAACTCTTTTGAGAGACATGGGTGCACATGTCCAGGAAGCACAGCGCACACAGAACAATATAAATCCTAATAGGCCTACCCCAAGACGTGTACTTATCAAATTGTCAAATGCTCAAGATAAAGAGTGAATTCTGAAAGCAGCAAGAGAAAAGAGATCCATCCCATATAAGGGAAGCTCGATCAGAATAGTGCTGATTTCTCATCTGAATCAATGGAGGCAAGAAGGCAGCGGTATGACAGTGAAGGTACTAAAAGAAAAAAAAAAACAAAACTGCCAGCCAAGAATCTTGAAGCTGGCATTCAAAAATGAGGAAGAATTCAAAATATTCACAGATAAACAGAAATTAAGAGTTTGTTAACAAGAGACCTGCCCTTCAAAAAATACTAAAGGGAGTGCTGCATGTTGAAGGAAAAAACAGGAGATGGAAGGTTGGAGGAGAGTATAGAAAGGAAAATTATTAGTAAGAATAAATAAAAGGGTAAAAAGAGAAATAAATTAAAAAAAAAAAGATATATATAAATCTAAAGAAAAAATGGCTAATGTAAGTACTGCATTGACAGAAATAACATTGAATGTTCATGGATTAAACTCTCCAATCAGAAGACACAGATTGTCAGAATGGATAAGGAAATATGACCCATCTCTATGCTATCTACAACAAACTCACCTTAGACCCAGGGACACAAGGAGGTTGTAAGTGAAAGATTGGAAAATGATTTCACATGCAAACAATAACTAAAAAAAGGGTGGGAGTAGCTATACTAATATCAGACAAAAGAGACTTCATATGCAAAACTATTATAAGAGACAAAGAAGGACACTATATATTAATAAGATGGGTAATCTATCAAGAAGAAAAAACAATCATAAATATTTAAGCACCTAACCAGGGTGCCCCAAAATACATGAGGCAAACAATGGAAAAACTAAGGGGAGAAATAGATGCCTCTACCATTATAGTGGGGGATGTAATACACCATTATCACCATTAGAGAGAGCATCTTGACAGAGGGTTAATAAAGAAACAGAGATATTGAATATAGTGTTAGAGGATCTTGACCTAATAGACATATACAGAATATTACACCCAAATACAGAAGGATATACATTCTTCCCAAGCAAACATGGATCATTCTCCAGGATAGACCACATGCTAGGTTACAGAACAAGTCTCAGTGAATTTAGAAAGATTAAAATTATACAAATTAATTTCTCTGACCACAACAGAATAAAGATGGAAATTAATAAGGAGCAGAGACCCAGAACAGGCACAAAGATATGGAAGTTAAACAGCACACTCTTAAACAAACAATCAGTGGGTCAAGGAGGAAATTGCAAAAGAAATAAGTAACTACCTTGAAATGAATTAAAATGAGAACACAACATATCAAAACCTATGGGATGCAACTAAAGAAGTGCAGAGAGGGAAATTTACAGCCGTAAATGCCTACATTAAAAAAGAAGAAAGAGCTAAAATCAAAGACCTAACTGCACACATGGAGGAGCTAGAAAAAGAACAATAAACTAATCCCAAAGCAAGCAGAAAGAAGGAAATAAAGATCAAAGCAGAACTAAATGAAATTGAAAATTAAAAAAAAAAAAAACTCTAGAAAAAATTACAAAACCAAAAGCTGGTTCTTTGAGAAGATTAATAAAATTGACAAGCCTTAGCTAGACTAACAAAGAAAAAAAGAGAGAAGATGCAAATAAATGAAATGAAAAATGAGAGAGGGGATATCATCACTGATCCCACAGAAATAAAGAGTATCATAAGAGGATACTTTGAAAAATTGTATGCCAACAACATGGATAACTTAGATGAAATGGACAAATTTCTAGAAACACACAAGCAACCTACATTGATGAAAGAAGAAACTGATGAACCCAACAGACCAATCACAAGTAACAAGATTGAATTAGTCATCAAAAACCTCCCAACCAAGAAAAGCCCAGAACCAGATGGCTTCCTGGGTGAATTCTACCAATCATTCTAACACCAATCCTGCTTAAACACTTCCAAAAAAATAGAATTGGAGGGAACATTACCTAAACTCATTCTATGATGCCAACATCACCCTAATACCAAAGCCACATAAAGATACCACAAGAAAAGAAAACTATAGATCAACCTCTCTAATGAACTTAGATGCTAAAATCCTCTACAAAATACTTGCTAATAATATTCAACAACACATTAAACAAATTATACACCATGACCAAGTGGGTTTTATCCCTGGTATGCAAGGATGGTTCAACATAAGAAAAACCAATCAATCTAGACACTATAGGCAGGGCAGACAACCCCAGGAAATCGGCACCCCATAGGTAGGCCTTACCTTGGAATACATGATAACCTATCTCCCCAATGTATCGGAGTTCGACTCATTTATAATTTTCCTACACGATTTGTTTGCCCCTTTCATTTGAACCTATAATTAGCTTATACCCACTAAATATATGTCCCAGAGACATAAATCTTCTAGCTGCTCATATGCTGGTTGAGCCCTGAATTTCAGCAGAGTTGCAGCCAATACCTACTCTCCAGTTCATTAGACTTGCCCAGGACAACTAACAAAAGGATGATGATGGACAACGCTCATCCCAAAAAACAGATTATATATAACTACAAGCAAGACACTTCCACCCATTTGCCCCATGGGATCTAAGCCCCCTCTTAATTGGAAGTAAAGTGGGCATCACCATCTCAAAATCCTCAAGATTGAGGAATGAACAAACATAAGGGGGGAATGCAACTATGGACTAAAGTAGACTTATTATTCTAGTAATGGAAGAACTTGTAACGTTGCTATAAAGACAGTGGCCACCAGAGGTTCTGAGGGGAGGGAGAGGGAAGAATAGGTGAAACATGGGGCATTTTTGGGACACTGGAATTGTTCTGCATATTGCAAAGATGGATACAGGCCATTATACATTTTATCAAAACCTATAAAATTGTGTGGTGCTAAGTGTAAACCATTATTTAAAGTATAGACCATGGTTAGAAGCATGCTTCAATATGTATTCATCAACTGTCACAAGTGTATCACACTAAGGAAAGATGTTAAAAGTGTCAGGGGGGAGGTAGTGGGGTATATGGGAATCCCCTATATTTTCAATGTAACATTTACTTTAAAAATAAAGAAGAAAAAAAGTGGAGAAATACTTAAACAAAAGTTTTGCAACCTGAAAGTACATTCACAAAGTCCTGCTAAGAGGTGGTGCAGTTATGGTGTAATATAGGATATGATATGGCAGAGGGAAAGTGACAGGGCAGTGGCAATAAGGCTGAAAGAGAGGATGGAACCAGAAAGGAGAAGTTCCTTGCTCTCTGATTTGCCTATGACCAAGAATGGGGCCTCTGAAGACCTAAGGTCTATGAAGCTAATGATCTGGAATTCTGGAAATGATGAAGCAGAAACCTTGACAGTATTCTCATACCTCTAGAAGAGAGAATTTTATTTGAATACTGTTTATTTCCTAGATTCCAGACTCTACTTTGAGGGTTTTCCTAAGATAAAGCTAAAATCCTGTGGCCACGGGTAGATTCCCTCTTTGTGTCAACACATTTTATTATTATTATTTTTTAAGATTTTTATTTATTTATTCATTCATCCCCCCCCTGCTGCCTGTGCTCACCGGGTCAGCCAACCACGCCGCACGGGCGGGCCAACCCGGGGCCTCCCACATGGTAAACGGGAGCCCCACTGATTGAGCCACAGCCGCTTCCCAACACATTCTAATATGTGGCTATATTCACTTGAGTGGCTTAAAGTCTCCAGTAGAGAGTCTGTCTCTAATATTTATGTGTATGAAAAACCTAGAACAAGGAAACTAAAAGTAGATCATTAAATCCCACCCCAATGCAGGAATCTGCTCTACAGTGTTCGTAGCTAAGAGTCAGCAAAGAAATTATTATTCCTCAGGGTTTTTGTTTTGTTTTATCAATTTTCAGAAGCTGATTTTTAAAATGAACCAAAATTTGCCATTTTATAGAAACCTTACTGTTTGGTTCTGGCTCTGTCCACATAAAACCAGTCTGCTCCTTTCTTGTACAGGTCTACCCTGCTTGGGACAGTAAACAGGCCCCTTGAGACTTCACTTCTTCAGGCTGCAATGCCCCTGTTCTTTTTTTTTTTTTTTTTTTTTTTTTTTTAAAGATCTATTTATTTATCTATTTATCCCACACACACACACACACACACACTGATTTTGCGCTCACTGTGTCCATTCTCTGTGTGTTCTCCTGTGTCTGCTTATCTTCTCTTTAGGCGGCACCAGGAACCAATCCTGGCACCTTCCAGAGTGAGAGAGAGGCGCTCAATATCTTGTGCCACCTCAGCTTCCTGGTCTGCTGTGTCTCTTATTGTTTCTCTGTGTCTCTTTTTGTTGCATCATCTTGCTGACATATGAACACCAAAGAATAAAATGGTGGAAGTAAATAATGCATTCACAGTAATATCATTGAGTGTGAATGGATTAAACTACCTAATCAAAAGATATAGGCTGACAGAATGGATTGAAAAAACATAAGCCATCCATATGCTGTCTACAAGAGACTTACCTTAGACCCAGGGATACAAATAGGTTCAAAGTAAAAGGTTGGAAAAAGATACTCCGTGCAAACAATAACCAAAAAAGAGCAGAGGTAGCTATACTAATATCGGACAAAACAGACTTTAAATGCAAAAAAGTTTTAAGAGTTACAGAAGACTCTTATTTTTTATCTTTTTTTTTTTTTTTGCTCAATGTTTGTTTTCTTTAGGAGGCACTGGGACCTCCTATGTGGGAGGTGGTTGCTCAACTGCTTGAGTCACATTCGCTCCCACTCATTTATTTTTATTGTTTAAACATTCCACAATTTATTAATCTATTGTCCCAATGAAGGACATTTAGGTTATTTCTGAATGTTTGTTACTGCAAATAATGCTGAATTGATCTTCCTTGTATGGAACCCCTTATGAAAGTCTTTTACCTTTAATTGTCTGGAAATTACACATTTTATATTTTATTTGTATTCTTTTTGTAGTTGCTGCTAACTTTTTAAAATAAAATGCATACTTAGTAAAGTATCAAACCTCTATTCTCTTCCCTAACAATACCAAATATGCTTTAAGATGAATCACTCCCCTCCTGTTTTTCTTCTCCTTCCATAGCCTGTATTATTATTGTCCAATATTTTAATTTCACCTTGTTTTTATACTCTCTGAATCAGTCATTATTTTTAATTTTATACACTCACATTTTTCCTTTTCCTTAAAAAAAAATTACCCACATGTTTACCTGTTTCTCTGCTTACTATTACTTTTTTCATGTCACTACTTCCTTTTGGCTTCAACTTCCGACTTTATGAAGAACATTCATTTTCAGTAGTCTTTTCAGAAAGGATCTCTTCGAAGTAAACTTGGTCTTTATCTGTCTAAAATTATCTCTATTTTACTTTCACTCTGGAATGAAGGTTTACCTAGGTAGGAAAAGTCTAGATAGAGAGGTGGTTTGTTTTTTCCCTCTCAGCCATTGAGGACATTATTCCATTGTTTATTTCGCCATTGAGAAGGTTTATGCCAGTCTAATTATGACTGATTCCTTGTAGGATCTCTCTCTTGTCTTTACATGCCCTTAAGATCTACTTTTTATCTTTGATGTTTTATAGTTTCACTACAATGTGTTCAGATGTGGCTTTAATTCAGTTTATGCTTTTGTAATGCAATGTGCTTTCTAATTAATGTCTTTCATCAACTTTGGAGAAATTTCAACCATTATCTCTGAATATTGTCTCTTCTCCATCTCTCTATTCTCTCCTTCTGAAACTATAATTGAATATATATTGGACCTTCTCATTTTATCCTCCATGTCTCTTAACCTTGCTTTCATATTTTCCTTCTCTTTGTCTCATTGAGAGGCATCATGGGTAATTTCTACTTTATCTTCCCTTTCACCAATTTCCTCTTTAGCCATTTCTAATCTTTTGTTTAAGCAACCTGTATGTTTTTTTATTTCTGTTTTTGTTTCTGGGAATTCTATTTGTCATATCTGCCTTATCTTTTTCATAGTATCTGGTTCGTTCCTCATGCTTTTTATTCTTCCTTGTCTTTAAATGTCTCAAACACGCTAATTATATAGTCACCATTACACTGTTTTATCATCTGAAAAGGGTTTGTATTTGCATCTCCTAAGCACCCCAGGACATCACTGGCTGGGCATACTGTTTATGTTAATTAATCAACTTTTGGGACCCCATACCAAACAGGTAGCATAATGCAAACTCCAAACCCAGATGAAGACAGATCTGTGGTTATGAATTCTCAGAGGGACCCCCCCCTTTTTTTTTTTTTTCTATCCAGAGCATAGGATACCTTTCTTATGTGTATGAATTCATGAGAAGATTTTTTTTTTCTATCCATATTTTTACTAAAGGTCCTAGCCTCACTTGTGGGTCCTGTCTTTAGCTCCTGTCTTATGAATACCCAGGTCTTCACCTCCTGTTCCTATATGGATATTAAAATTCAAGCCCCATAGTTACCAAGACAGATATCCCAACAGGGCTGACAACCTCAGCTTATACGAGGTTAGCTGTCTTCATTTTCAGCCTCTGGAGATTCCTTCACTTTCTTGCAAGCTCAGTTATGTATTTTAAAGAATGTTATTTTTTATTCAGAGTTGTTAAGAGTGGTGGGGGATTTTCAGGTTATCAAGTTCAAATTTTTGCTGGGAATAGATGTAAGAATGTTCTCTTTTATTCTTCCCAAGTACCTAGCACAGACAAGAAGCTCAAAAACAAATTTCAGTTCAATCCAGCAAGCATTTATTGGTCACTTACTATGAACAAGGCCCTGTAAGATGTAATCCCTTTCCCTGCTGTAGCAGTTTGATATTATTTATGAATTCCAAAAAAAGATATTATTTTTGTAAACTGCTCTGTTCCTCTGAGCGTGATACCCTTTGATTGTATTAAATTCAAAGGTTTTTCATTTATTTGATTAAATCAAGATTAGGGCTTTGATTCCACCATGTCAGTGGGCTTAACTCAGGTTAAGTCCCCGCTCCCTTGGTGGGCTATATAAACAGACACTCACTCAAGAAGACACACAGAAGAAGATACATGAGAAAAGAGAAAGAACTCCCTAGATGCCAGAGGAGAGAACTTTGTCATGACACAGAAGAGGAGAGAACTTGGTCATTTCAGTTCTGACACGTGACAGAAAGGAGAAGGCTCAAAAAGCTAAAGCCCGGAGGAGAGCTGAGCCATTTGCCTGATAGTTTGCAGCTGAAGAGACCAGAGCCCTGAGCAGAAGGCCCAGAAAGAAACAAGCCCCCCAGACTACAGCTGAGGTTGGAAGAAGCTGAGCCCACAAAGCCTTAAGAGAAAGAGGAAGGCTGAACCCTTGCAGAGATCAGCAACCATCTTGCTTTAACACGTGGCAACAGACTTTGATGAGAAAATATCTCTTATGGTACCTTGAATTGGACTCTTTAGGGCCTTGTAACTGTAAGCTTTTACCCCCAATAAATACCCTTTATAAAAGCCAACAGATTTCTGGTACTTTGCATCAGCATCCCTTTGGCTGACTAATACACCTGCCCTCACAGAACTTGTAATGTAGTGGTAGAAAAATAGCTACAAAAAAAAGAATATAAATCAAACATTGTAACAGCACACAAGCTATTTATCCGTTTATTCAATAAACATTTATTAAGCATCTACTATGAGTGAGATGCTATTGGAAGCTAGAAATAGAAAGATAAGGTATTCATGCCTCTTTCTAGAAACAGGTGTGGGAATCAGATACAGATAATCAAAATATAGTATGTAAGTACAAAGATAGAGACAGGTACTCCCTATTATGGGAAGAGCCTAATCCAGCTTGGAGGGGTCAGGGAAGATATCCTAGAGGAAGTGATGCCTAATCCCATGCTAAATGTTAAACAGATAAAAGTGAAGGAAAGGATTGGGGCAGAGAATTCTGGGCAAATGAACAGCATAAACAAAGGTATAGAAGCAAGAAACATCATGGTATGAGCCAAATTGCTGTGCATAGAATATGAGGCAGGGAATGATGGGAAATAAGGCCGAAATGTTCTAATATTTCAATGAAGGGAGGTTGCATAAGGTTGGAAATCAGAAAAGGCATCTTGAATAAGGTGGCATTTAAGTCAGATCTGGAAAGATGAATAGGATTTTGATAGGTGAAGACAAGGAGGAAAGGGGAGAAAAAAACACAAACAAAGCCTAAAGGCAGGAAAACAGTGTATTCAGTACCCTGGGAGAAAACACAGGATGCATGAAGCCGACATTGGGAAATGAGAACACAAAGGTAAGTTCTGGCCAGAACAGAGACCTTTGAATGATCGATGCCTCCCAGCAAGGAGGCTGAGATATATTCCCTTGGGTAGTGGCTAGAGGCCTGTGGAAAACAGAAGCTAGTGAGGAAACTGCAGTTATAAACACCTATCACCTCCAAGGACTTGGAAGACCCAGCAAGACACACCTGGCCATGGCATTCGACTCCCTCTGAAACACACAGCCAGACTGGCCAAGGGACAGGAAACATCTGTGCCACCATGGCCTGCCTGAATCCGCTCTCTCTCTGTCCTTCTTGGCACCACAAAAACTGGGAACAGAACAAAGGCTAAGGCAAGCCCCAGCTTGGGTCCCAGAGAAAAGCAATAACAAGAGGGGGCCAACCTGATTTACCATTGGGGAGGGGAGGTGGACCCTGTCAGTTTCTCATTAAGGGGACTAAAATAAAAGCCTCATTGTTACTGACTTCTCCCTTTAGGGAATGAGGCTCGAAACAGTAAACTGTGGTTAAAAGCGCACTGCTCTGGAAAGGAAACCTGGGTTCTAGTCCAGATCTTGCTATGTGTTTTTGGCAAGATGTTTCACTTTTCTAGGTCTTTGTTTCTTGTATTGTGAGAAAGTTGAACTAAACAAGTAGTTCTTAAACTATGTTCTGTGGAGTACCAGTGCATCTCGGGGCACCCCTGACCCCATTTCAACAAAAGTAGCTCCATTGTTACCAGTTTTATATAGAGTTCTGCACAAAATTGAAATACGCATCCAGCTACATAAAAAAAATCCGAAAACTTAATAATCTCTAAGATCCCTTTTAACTTCAGTGGTCTATGACTTTGTGGTTTCATGATAAATTGCTATCGGGGTACAGCTAGGGGTTCCTATCTTGAGGTCACTTGGGACTGAGATTATTACACAAGTAACTCAAGGTAAGGGAAGGTCCAGAGAGAGAGAGCAAAGGCAGGTATGGAGGGGAGAAGAAGAAATGAGCCTGGGAGAAAAATCAGGAATCAATTAGGCAGTTAAAGGAGCCAGGCCTCAGATAGACCCCAAAAGCTTTCCTGATTTGGGTAAAATCAGACAACCTGAAAGGTGACCAAAGAAAGGGCTTCTGCAAGGAACTGTGGAATATGTATAAAGCTTTGGCTATATGTTTTCCTGCAAATCATTAAAACCACAAGGGTTGCCTATATGTGCCACAGCACAACAATGAAGCAAAAACTATTGTTACAGAGAAAAATTACTATTAGGGGGAGTCGAGTAGGGGGAGAAGAAGACCTGGCAAGATAACCAGGAAAGGCTTATAGTTTTTTTGTTCAATTATTAAACATTTATCAAATTTCTGCAAGGATTCAGAAACTACTAGATTGCTGGGATTATAGAAATTAATAAAATACTATCCTTATCCTCAAGGAGCATAAAATGTAGAAGAAACAGACATATAAGTAAAGTGAGATGGGAAGCTCAGTTATAAAGAGCTGCATGTTCACAGAGAAAGAAAGACAGCATAGGGAACACCAGCTGATTTCAAATAGTAGCTAGAAGATCTTTTTAAAAATTCTGACAAAGGAAGGACACCACCTCGCACTTAGAAAAGAAGACTGATTCTCTAGGGACCAGAATCGGAAATAAGTAGGCCCATCAAAAGAAAATAGTGAGGGCAACAATGAAGATTAGAAAATCCAGACTGAAAGATGGGGAAAATGGAGATTGTGGAAGGTTGCTAAATGTATTAAATCTGCACTGTCCAATACAGTAGCCATTAACCAGAAATCAAGCACCTGAAAAGTGGCTAGTATGAACTGAGATGTGCTATGAGTGGAAATATATACCCAATTAGTATGAAAATAACAATGTAAAGTACCCCAGTAACTTGTTTTATATAGATTACATGTTAAAATGAGAATTTTTTTGAACATGTTGTGTTGAATAAAATGTATTATTAATTTTTCCTGTTTCCTTTCACTTTTTTTTACTGTAGCTATTTAAAAATTTTAAATTTCTATAAGGCTTGCATTTGCACTATATTTCTATTAGACAATGTTGTGTTAAACATTGCCAAGCCCAATAACCAATGTTCTTAGGATACAACTGGACTCTAAAACGTCCTCACATTTTATATAGGGCCAACAGCATATTGGCTATTTAATAGTCTTGCAGCAGACAAAGTCTATAAAGGAGGGAGAAAAGTGAAAAATCATTCTATTTTGCACCTAAATGACACTTTTATCATAAGCACATAGGACTTTCAGCAAGCTTTTTCATTTGTCTGTGTCTGTTTTCTCATCTGTAAAATGAGATAAGATCACTTTCTACCTGTGTTCGTATTTTAATTTGTGTTTTCCAAAGTTTGCACATATATCTCACTTGAGCCTCACTACAACCATGAAAGTTTAGCAGAGTCAAGATCATTATCCCCATCATATAGACGGTAAACTAAGGCTAGAGGCAAAATGGACATAAAACGAGGTTTGAACCAAGGTCTTCTAAACTCTAAGGTCAGTGCTCCTCTTCCATTACTTCACACTGCCTCTTAAACCATAAACGGTGACTTTCTACTCCTGCTTTTTATTTAGTTTTTCCTGTACATGTCCCATCTCTCAAACCAGTCTAAGCCCCATGAATATAATATCCATGTCATATTCATCTCTGTATCCACAGTAGCATCTAACACCTTCCCTAGAGTAGAGGCTCAGAATTAAGAGTAACTAGGGCATGGCACAGAAGGCCAAGACAGAAGAACTGGGAATCCCCGTTTTGAGTTCTGTCCTTGAGGAAGATGCCACTAACTTCAGGGCAGGAAGTTTCATCCTTTCGTATAAAGACAAAAGGCAGAAGCCCTGGGTCTGGGCATACGGCACCCATTAAACAGCACATACATCCTCAAAAAAAAAAAAAAAAAAAAAAAAAAAAAGACAAAAGGTAGAAAACATATAGACACGAGAGATTTCAAAACTTCACAAGTTAAGTTGGCTTGATATCTGCAGCCCCAAGGCAACAATTTTAGCAAGTTATATAAGAGATTCTGGCACTACCCACTCATATCATCCAGAATGCTGTTGGTTCCAGTTCCCGGTGTTATTTGGAAGGTGGGTTGGGATAGAGCTAGTTCTCTGTTTCTCGGGGCCTTTGTAAACAATGAATGATGAGATCTTACATGAGCCAGCAATGAGGGTACAAAATCCAGAGCAGTACATCTGAAGTAACTTCCTGCATTTCTTTGTAGATTTTGAGACCAGATTTAAACAAGCGAGGACATCCCTTTTCTTTCAGACTGTACCTTGGTAAGGGTAGAGCCTAAATCTGTCTTGCTCACTATTAAATCCAAAGCACCTAACAAAGTCGTCACCCAATAAATACATTAGTCGCCAAAGGGGTGCTAATGTGAAATACCAAAAATGGGTTGGTCTTTATAAAGGGTATTTATTTGGCGTAGAAGTCCACAGATACCAGGCCATAAAGTGTTAAGTTTCTTCTCTCACCACAGTCCATTGCCACGTGTTAGAGCAAGACAGCTGCCAGCGTTTGCCAGGGTTCAGGCTTCTAGGGTTCCTTTCTTCCCAGGGCTGCGTTTCTCTCTGGGCTTAGCGCCTGTTTCCTCCACAAGGTCAGCTGTAGATGATCAGGTGAACGGCTCACTTCTCTTCTCCTAGGGCCTTCTTTCCAACATCAAAACTGCTTCTCAAAACTGTTCTTGCCATGCCTTTTATATTTGATTCCCCACCCACCAAGGGGTGGGGCTCAATGCCCTAATCATAACCTATCATGCCCAGATTAACAGATCAGTTTACAAGCACAATCCAATTATATTTTTGGAATTCATAATTACATCAAATTGGCCAACGGTTACAATGCTAAATGAATCAGTGGTCATTATTAGAAGAAACTGTTTTGTAGTTGTCTATAGGAATAAAAGCTGAATCCAATGATACCATATTTGGAAGCTTTTGTGAGCAAGGAGAAATCACAGAGATGGTTTATCTTCAGTGAGTTTTTTTTTTTTTTTTAAATGCATCTATGAAGGTTGGGAAAGGGGAATGAGGTTGTAACTGTACTGACTTTATGTAATTTCCATCCCAAATATTCACTCTACAGAAAAATCTTGGGTGGCATTGACAGTGCAATGACCATTGCTTCCCCTGAAGCAAATTATCAAGAATACCCTAGATCATAGGGCTTAGAGCAGCATTTGCAATGAACCAGGGGAACCCTCTCTAAATTGTAAGGAATTCCTTTGAGAATCTTTATTGTGGAGAAGGATAGCTGTTTTTAATGCCTCCACTCCCCTTTCTCCACAAAACATATGAAGCTCATTCTGGATCCCAAGGTTCCCCAAGACTAAAAGAACGGGAAGAATGGTAACTACTAAAGTGAAACCTAGTAGAATTGATATTCTAACCACTCTGAGGAAATAACTCTCCAGCAAAAACTTCATTTGCCATCAGATCATTGACAAAACATAAAACCAGGGTGAGGCCACAGTCAGTATTCCGTTAGGCCATCTTCCTCTCTCTGCATTCACAGCTCCTTTTCCCTTTTCCCTTCTCCCAACTGCGTCCTCATTCTCTTACCCCTCCTACTGACCTTTCTCTGACTTGCTCCCCTTTCCATACTGGCAATCTGAAATACAGCATTCTCACAAAATTCTCCAGTTTCAAGTCCAGAAATCCAATGAGGGGAGAGTTTTTCATTTCCTTTCCCCAGGAGTTCAGCAAGATCCACAGTTTTTCCTGACTTGGGGCTATGAGATCATTATTGCCAGTCTTTGATTTATCTGGGCCCCCTCCTGAAAGAGCTGACATGTGGCCCCATGAATCAGCTAATAAGCTCAGTCTCTTTTCTGAGCTATCATTAACCATCTGACTCATTCACGGCCCTGACATACTTGGCTGAAAAATGCCTATTTAAAAGGACAGGCATTTTACCAAAAAGAAAGTAAAAATTTCAATTCAATTAATTCTATAAAAAAATTATTGAATACCTATTATGTGCTAGCAGGTACTGGGTTAGGAGATGAGGGTATAGAACGCACAGGTCCAGACCTGGCTTTGAGGAAGCCAACAACCCAGTTCATTAAAAGTTCACAGATATGAATGCGTTACTATGAACCAAATACATTGTGTAACATATTGTTTGATTCAAAAAAAAATTTATATGTATCCAGTACAATTAATTGAGAAATGTATATATTCATCTGTGTTTACTTTTCAGTTTTTAATTGTTCATATTTTCAATTATTAAATGTACAAAATAAAGTTTTAAAAAAATTCACAGAATGCCTACTATGTGCAACATAATATACTAAGTGCTAGAGAAAGAAAAGTGGTATTCTTGGGAGCAAAATAATGTCCCCCCTGAAATAATTTCTCATCCTAATGTAAAATTAGGAAGGCAAACATCAAAGACCCTCAGCCAAAAGCCCTCAGGATTTAAGTTCCAAAGTAAATTGAACTCCTGGTCCCTTGTATACCTTTTCCCAGAAACTGTTTAACATTGCTGAAAGAAATTAAAGAAGACCTAAATAAATGGAAAGGCATCTGTGTTCATGAATTTGAAAGAATTAATGTTATTAAAATGGCTATATTCCCCAAAGCAATCTACAGAAATGTGCTGTCTATTAAAATCCCAGTGACCTTTTTTCAGAAATGAAAAATCTGATCCTAAAGTTCATATGGAATTGCAAGGGACCCAGAATAGCCAAAATAACCCTGAAAAAGGAGAACAGAGTTATTCACACTCTCCAATTTCAAAACTTACTAGAAAGCAACAGTCATCAAAACAGTATGGTACTTGATATAAGGAAAGACCTATAGATCAAAAGAATAGAATTGCGAATCCTGAAATAAACCCAGACATCTAAGTTCAATTGATTTTCAACAAGGGTGCCAAGACAATTTGTTAAAGATCCAAGTCCTAAAGATATGAACCCATTCGTAAATAGGCTCTTACCCATCCCCCGTCTCCCTGAGATGGCTCCCTCGTCTGTTTGCTCACTGTTTTTGCTCATTGTCTACTCGTTGTTCTTTGTTGTTTTTGCTCATTGCTTGCTCATTGTCTGCTCATTATCTGTTTTGTTTCTTCTTAGGAGGTACCAGGAACTGAACCTGGGACCTCCCATGTGGGAGGTGGGCACCCAACTGCTTGAGCTACATCTGCTCCCTGCTTGTTTTGTTTTTGCTCGCTGTCTGCTTGGTGTCTTGCTCGCTTTTTTTCTCATTGTCTGCTTGTTGTTTTTGTTCAATGTCTGCTTGTTGTCTGCTCGTTATTTTGCCTGTCTTCTTTAGGAGGCACTGGAACCAAACCTGGGACCTCCCATGTAGGGGGTGGGCGCCCAACTGCCTGAGACACATCTGCTTCCGTAAATAGGCTCTTTGAAGATGTTCTTAGTTAAGGAGAGACCAAACTGAATCAGGTTAGGCCTTAATCCAATATGACTGGAGTCCTTATAAGCAGAGGATATGTGGATACAGGAGGAGACAGAAGGAGACAGATGGCCATGTAACTGAAGTAGAGATTAAATCATACTGGCAAACCACGACCAGAATGTAACAGACTTCAGAGAAAGTATGATCCTGCCAACACCTTGATTTTGGACTTTTAGTCTCCAAAACTGTGAGAAAATAAATTCCTGTTGTTAAGTCACCAGTTTGTGGTATTTGTCATTGTAGCCTTGGCAAACTAAGACACAATTCAAAGGGAAAAAAAACCTCTTCAGCAAAGGGTCTGGGAGAACTGAATATTCACCTGCAAAAGAATGAAGTCGTACCCCTACCTCACACCATATATACAAAAATTAATTGAAAATGGATCAAAGACCTAAATATAAGAGTTAAAACCATAAAACTTTTAGAAGAAAACATAGTTTGTACATCTTTGAGACCCTGGATTTGGCAATAGATTCTTAGCTATAATACCAAAAGCATAAGCAACAAAAGAAAAAACAAATTGGACTCCATTATAATTAAAACCTTTTGTGCATCAAAGGACACAATCAAGAAAGCGAAAAGACAACCTACAGTTTGGGAGAAAATATTTGCAAATCATATATCTGATAAGCCTCTGAAGTCCTGAACATGTAAAAAAGTCTTACAACTCAAGAACAAAGAGACAGTCTTAAAAATTAGACAAAGAACTTGAGCAAACATTTCTCCAAAGAACAAATATAAATGGCTGATATGAAAAGATGACCAACATCATTAGCCATCAGAGAAATGCATTACTCCCCAGTGGAATACCGCATTCACTAGGATGGCTTTAATTAAGAAAATAACAAATATTGGTGAAGATGTGGAGAAACTGAAACCTGCTGGTGGGAATGTGAAATGGTACAGCTAATGTGAAAAAATATGTTAGTTGATTAAAAAAAAAATTAAACAGAATTATATGACTCAGCAATTCCATTCCTAGGTATATACCTAAAAGAATCAAAAACAGGTGTCCAAACAAAAACTTGTACATAAATGTCATAGCAGCACTATTCACAATAGCCAAAAGGTAAAAACAACCCAAATGTCCAATGGATGAATGGATAAACACAATTTCATACAATGAAATATTATTCAGCTATAAAATGGTATGAAGTACCAATATGCTATAACACAAATGAATCTTGAAAATATTATGCTAAATGAAAGCAGGCAGTTATTAAAGACCTCATATTGCATGATTTCTTTTATATAAAATATACAGAGTAAACAAATTCATAGAGACCCAGTATAGATTAGTGGTTGCCAGGGACTGGGGGAAAGGATAAATGGGGAATGACTGCTTAATGGGTACAAGGTTTCCTTTTGAGGTAATAAAAAATGTTCTGAAACTAGATAGTGGGATAATGGGGGAAGGGAATAGATATGACCTGTCTTCCTGAAGCATCGGTTTTACTCAAAGGTTCTTACACTAAACAATTACAAACATTATGGAGGAAAATACAAATTTTACATATATTTTAAAAATAAAATATCAGACTTCAAAAAAATTCAAATTTAAGGCAAGCACCTATTGGGTTTTATATGTACTCTCTTCTCCTTAGAATTACTTTGATGGAAAAAAAATACTGCAAGAAGGATATGAATGCACAGATAGGATGCCAATCTGAGCCACAATCATTCCTAGAGAACAGAACAGAGAGGATAGTGAAAGGCTTCTTTAGGATGATAACAGACAAACTAGGATTGCCATTTTTTAGTTTAAAACTTACATGAAGCCCTCTACACAAGAAAATCCTGTCACTAAGAAGATCAGGCACCACAGACTCCCTCAAGAGTTCCTCCATTCATTTATGGCTCAATTAAAATCTTATCTACTCCACAAAGCCTTCCATGGTCACTACAACCCTATATCTAGCGATATCTAGTCTTGCCTTTAAAGTATATCTTAAATCTGCCCACTTCTCTCCATCTCTACCACCATTACCCTAGACTAAATCACCACCATTTGTTGCCTAACTTATTGTAATAGTCTTCTTTTTTTTTTTTTTTTTTTTTTTTTTTGGTAATAGTCTTCTAACTGGACTCTTTGTTATCCTTTTTTCTGGCTCCGCTTCAATCTGTTCTCCATAGTTTGCATATTCATGAGAGAGATCTGTTAAAAGTATAAATTAAATCCTGTCATGAATAAAAGCCTTCCATGGCCTATATGGCCCTTCATGGTCTAGTTCCTGCCTAGCTCCACTTTTCCACTTATTTATTCTACTCTAGCCATGTTCACTTCTTTCCTGCTCTTTGAACATGCCAATCTTTTTCCCACCTTAGGGCTTGCACTTTAACATTTCCTTTGCCAGGCGTGCACTTTCTCCAGCTCTTTACTTCACTGTTTCCTTATTATCCTTTTGGATTCAGCTCAAATGTTACTTCCTAAGTAACCCTTTCTTGGATCATCCTACCTAAAATGTCCCTTCCCCTACATCTTACTATGGCATTGCCAAGCTTATTTTTCTTCATAGTACTTATCAGTATCCGTGATTATTTATTTAATTATTCTTTCACTTGACTAGAATGTAAAATCCACGAGGATTTGTGTAGTGCTTAAAACAATGTTTAAGGCCTAGAAGACCCTCAAATAATATTTGTTGAATGAACAAGTAGAGGGCTACATGTGTAAAGGTGTAGGGGCATGAAAATGCATGACAGATTTGGGGAACATGAGCAGTTCAATAGGTGGAATATAATTAGTGGTGTGTTAGAAGGAGAGCAGGTAGTTGGGCAAGATGAGGCTGGTAACTGCTTAATACTCAGAGCCCTAAGCTTTAAAACCTAGATTTATCTCCTCTAGGTCTCAGGACAATAAGTTACATTAGGCTTAAGTTAATTATGTAAATAATTTGCCTTTATATATGCTTATACTTCCCCTGCTTCTACCCACTGTGATCATACTGCTGTGAGGTGGAATCCAGAAGGAAAATGTATATATGTCCTTTTCCACAGAGTTCAATATTAAAAATATTTCTAATTTGCTTGTAGTAGAAAACTTTGAAGTGTTTGTCCATGCTCTCCTTTTTCTGAGAACTCTTCCTACCCCCTCTACTCTGATGGACAAAGGGTAGACACCTGAACGAGGCCAGAATAATCCCTGGAAATCTGAAAATGGGCCCAAAAGACACTAATTTGAAGTAGAAAAAAGTCAGTTTAGGTTCCTGATGACTTTGTAGTATCTGACTTCAGACTTTCAAGAGGCCAAACTCTTGGATTTACTGAGATATCCCTGTATCCTTGTAATATATTCTCCTTTTTTTTGTTACACTAATTTATAACGGGTTTCTTTCTTGTTATCAAAAGAACTTTAAGATGCCACTCTTCTTCCAGCTTTACTAATGATAAATTAATCCTGTTTTACCTTTCTCTAACAATTCATAGTTTATTAAATACTTTGTTGTTAATTATTACATTTTCCTCACAACATGAAGATTAGATGTTTTCTTAATTTGATAAAAAAGGAAACTGAGGCCTAAACTGATGAAGTCACTTGCCCATGTTCTTATAGATACGGTTGACAACCTCAAATTAGAACCCAGGTCTTAATTTTAGTTCAGTGGCTTTCTATACATCATTCCATCTCTAAATATAAGCTAAGGCTCTCACAACGGTGTTTTTTATTTTCATAATATGAAGTCTCATTTTTCCAAAGTAGAATTGAGATCAAAGGAAAAAGCTTTTACATTAAATGTTCAGACACATATAATGAGAAATCTGATATTCTATTTGTAAAAAAAATTACTTTGGGTACAATTGGTATATCAATTTATATGCTATATGGGTTTATATCTACCTAACACAGGTGGAGGCTTATAATGGAAGGATGCCCTGCCATTAGAGCAGAAGAGTGAAATAGCTGAAGTCCACATCTATCTGTGGATGCTACTGAGTTTCTTTTCTTCTGAGCCTTGTGGTTTTCTTTAAATAAAAAATGAAACCTTCTGGATCACTGAAAAGTTATTCTATTCTTCCTTTTTTCCCTTGATAACAAATTTCTTATACATTGCTGGACACTATTTCCTCCTGTATTTGGCCAGTGATTTAAAGGGATGCTTTCCATCTTTGAAATATCATTAGGAGCACACAAATATTCTTTTAAATTTTTTCATTTATTCAGAAAAGCATGTGCAATGCCTGCTATTTTCAACATTAGGCCACATGTAAGATGTTTTTAAAAAATGAATTAATTACTGACTTAAAGAGCATTTAGACTGGTAATAGCCATCATTCCTTGAGTACTTACTGTTTGCCAGGTACTATTTTATATACTTTAGAGTATGTATTAATTCAATTCATCCCCACAAAAATCCTATGAGGTTTGTATTATGGATTATTCCGATTTTACATGTGAGAATAGTGAGGTATGGAAAGGTTAAACAACAAGCTCAAGTCATATAACTAGTAAGTTATAGTGAGGACAGAATACATTGTGACTCACTCCAAATTTCATGCTTTTCCTATATACCATGTCACCTTTGGAGACAGGGAAAAAGCAGGCTAATAAGGAGATTGATGAAATAAGGCCAATGAGAAGTGATACGTGCCTGGACTAAGTGCAGTCGTGCTGCCACTTTTCTTGAATTTTCTCAGATAGTACTGATTTCAAATAGTCTTCTTGTCCCCCTGAGCCATGAAAATGGCAAAATCCATTTTTTTGGCATGTAAAATATATTTCCCAGGTTGCTTTTTGAACCTAAAAGTAATAATTTTTATTTTGTCAAACTGTGTATAACCCTTTTAGATTATGGTAACATGATCATCACAGGGAGATGAGAATGGAGAAAAATATTATAATTTCAAGGGAATAATACTAACAATAGATACTTTCTATTATTTACATTACATTATATTTACATAATTAACAATCATTACTAGGTGCCACTGTACCAAGTATTTTACCTGCATTAACTAGTCCTCACAACAATCCCATTAGGTAAATATTATTACTCACCAAGGCTAAGAAAGATTAAGCAGCTTGTCCAATAACACATGGTTTGTTAGTGGTAGAGTTCTGTTTTGAACCCAGGTTTATGTCACTACAAAGCCTATGAATTTTCCATTCAGCTACTTCTGGAAACAAACTGGGGTCACCCTTATAGCTCAGGGATGCTAAGATTACAACATGTCAAATGCCTATGTAATGGCAGATGGTTTGGAGGATCAGGAGCGATCAAAGTTAACTTTGATCTGGGAAATTATGTGGCTTTAGACAGACGGGAAGACAGAGGAAGAAGGGATGGTGAAGGAAGGCTGAACCACCTGCTGAACAATTATATAGAATTTGACAGAGGGAAAGGTGTTAAGAGTTACAGTTTCCTCTCTAATTTCTTCCTGATTAATTTTCCAGATTTCTACAGTTTTGCTAATGGGATAATCTCTCTAATCTCCTCTGTAATCTAGTCTCCAGAGCTGGTTAGTTTAGTAAATTAGATTAAGCTTGAAGGAAGTGATTCAATTGAGATGGATTCACTCGGAGGAAAATTTTTGTAGAATAACCCTAAATTCAGGCCTCAGATTTCAATCAAACTTTGGCATAGAAATTTTCAGAGTATTTGGTGTCCCAGGTATGGTGGAAGAAACATGCTAACCTTTAAGAATTTGAAGGCCAATAATTTAGAAAAAAAGATAATTTCATTTCTAAGTATTATGAAAAAAGTAAATAGCATCATCTATTAGTGTATTTTCACTGATGGGAGGATTTATTACAACTGGATTTTAGCATTTAGAACTTTTTTGGCAGCGAACAACAAAGTTTAGTCAAAGGCTAATCTGCACTATTAGTCTGGCATAGTGCTTGGCATATAAATGCCCACTGAATAAACAAGTGAAAACTTTTATTTAAGCACACACAATTGTCTTTTCTAATACAATGGTATAATTATGTCTATAATATCAAATCACAAAAAAAATCTTGAAAGGAAAATGAAACATGTAATATTAACTTGTTGGTTTCAGAAGGAATGAGCTATTGTTCCAGATATTTTACACAGCTACAGTAAAAAGGTAGCTAAAACATTATTGCTTTTTTTGCATTCCTTATTTTGGTGCATATTATTAGATTGTTCATGTTAAATATTTGAGTTTTTAGCTCCTTCCTTTCATTTACTTTTTAAAAAAAATCAATGCAAATCTCAAATGTTTCAAAAGAACACTTGAAAAGGCAATTCAGATAGTGTTCAGTCCTTTGTAATAAATGCAAAGACCGTGTTCTATACATATCTGGGGTTAGGAAAGGTTCTGAAATTGAACTGGTGATTTCTTCCTGTGCTTGAAAATTAGAGAATCAGAATATCAGAAGAAATATTTTCATCAATAGCTATCTAATTCATCCTTCTGCTATCACATATGCCCCCTTCCCCACCAGGGATTGAGAACTTTTCCTATGTTCAGACTGCTTGCCTGAATATCTTAATGGGTTGATTTGTAATCTTTTTGGCTTTTCCCACTTGTCTATATGCCACCCTCCCTTCAAGGCCCAACTCAAGTCTCATTTCCTTTAGTGAGCTTTCCTACAGTGCATACTGTTCTTTGTGTATGTGCTTATTAGGTTTGCCATTAACTTTAGCATTTGTTCTGTGATGAGAAGGACCAATGGGCACAAACTAAGGAAGAGAGAGTCAGGCTCAGTATGTGTACTGGATGTCCCCAAGACCACCCTCAAGTTTCATGATTTACTAGGAAGACTCACGGGACTCAGCATATAATCATATTCACAGCTAAGGTTTATTACAATGAAATGGTACAAAGCAAAATCAACAAAGGGAAAAGGTATATGGGGCAAAGTCCATGGAAGGCAGATGCAAGCTTCCAAAAGTCCTTTCCCAGGGGAGAGGACAAACTTAATTCCTCCAGCAACAAGCAGTGAGAACATGTATAAAATGCTGTCTACCAAGGAAGCTCATTAGAGAGATTCAGTGCCCAAGGTTTTTATTGGGAGCTGGTTACATAAATACCCTCTGCCGAGAACATACCAAAATTCCAGACTCCTAGAAGGAAAGCAGGGGCTCAGCATAAAACACATTGAACAAACAGTTTAGGCACAGTAATCCGCTCTTCTCAGTTCTGGGAATTGTGGGAACCCTCCTGAAATCCAAGTTCCTAGAGGTCTGCCAAGGGTCAACCTTATAAGCAGGCCTTAATAAGGATAACAACCTCAGGCCTGCACTCTTAACTCTTTTCTTCCCTGTAAGGTATAAGGAAGAACTTTTTAAAGTGCTGACAGAAGTTGAAGTAGACTATTTTAGGACCTTGTTACTAAGAGGTATTTACAAATAAATTGGAAAAAAACCTGCTTGAGAAGTTTTAAAGGATATATATATCCACTGATACTATCCAACCCTGGGACTTTAGAACTCTGTGGTAAATATTATTTTGTAGTTTCTTTTTTCCATGAGTTAGTCCTTTTATATAGGAGAATGGCATTGGGTTAGAAGTGAGAAAACCTGAGTTTACTTAGTACTGTCTCTCTTCACCTATATCCTTAATTTTTCTTACTTATTTTATAAATAACAAACTTTTTCATCTCAAATGTTCTTTCTAGTTCACGTATTTCTGTCCCTTGAGAGAGTATGTTGGATTATTGCAACTGCTGAAAAGTTCTTAATGATATTGAGCTAAAATCTACTTCCCTATAATGTCTAACCATTCCTATTTTTCTTAGTTATGCCTTTTGGAGTCATTCAGACAAAACCTACTCCGTTCTTCACATAGGATGGCTTTGACCAGACTAAGAATTCCCACCACTCTTGGCATTTGTGCCAGCAAATCTTGCAAACTAAAATTTGAGTGTTGCTTTTTACCTAAGGTTCATGGATCTGGGGCAGTAAGGAATGGGAAAACTTAAGAAAGGAGTTAAGGACAATAGAGATGTTTATCCTTCTTCCCAAAACTGAAATTTCCTCTTAGAGTTGGAAAGTCTTCAGGTTTAGAAAAACACTCAGAAAATACTAGAAGTGCTTGAATATTCCTGAAACTTCTCTCTCTCTCTCTAAGTCTCTGTAACTTCTCTCTCTGTAGACAGTCATGATTCTCCCTGAGCATAACAGGTCTATGTGTGGGCTGCTGCCTCCCACTGAATATGGCCCTTCATCATTTTTCCACCCAATGGTCCCTGGTGAGGATGGTGCAGAGCCCAACCATCTGCTCATTTTAATCTGTCTGGAAACAGGAGCCCACTGGGGTTGAGGAAGACCTAATTCCTCCATCTGCCTAGCAGAATTACCACAACTCCATTTTACCCCATATGCTGCAAACATTTTACTGAGTGGAAAATGAAAAAATCTGGGAAACAGTGACATCCTTAGAGCTGAATAATGTGTTTCACGGTTGGGGTGGGAAGAAGAGAATGCTGGGATGGTTCCCTGCCCAGACATGTCTTTCTCCACTCACATAATTTAAAAATCCCATTTATGACATCTGTTAGGTAGTCATCCAGGTTTTAATTTAAAGTCTTCAATGATCAAGAGTTTATTTCTGCCCCTTGAGCTAATACACTGGATCACTTTGAATATTCTTTATAATGTTGAGCTGAAATTTGCTTCCCTGTGATATCTAACCATTTCTGATTTTCCTAATTGTATCTTTTTGAAGTCATTCGGACTCTCTGAGCAGCCCTTTAAAATGTTAGGAAAGTTTATATTTTTTTGTTAATTGCTATCCTCTTATACCCTGCAGATGCTTGTGGGAATCGTAATCCATGAAATCCACACACAAACTAGTTAATCATGTTCTTTCCTCCTAGACAGTGGATCAGGTGAGAATCCAGAAGAAATAGTCAATTTTGGAGCAATCCTGGGTGAAATGTGTTGTAGCAGCCTCTAGGGAGCCTAAGGGCATTGGTGTCTAGGGGGAGTCAGAGGATGGTGGCTTGGGAGTGCAGAAAGGGAAGATAGGAATGTCCTATGGGTTATCTGTATCTTAGAGCTAGTGGGTGCAGGGGAAAAATCCTAGACTGGATTCAGTAGTCCTGGATTTAGTTTTGCCTTTGCTCCTGATTCTGAGCTCTCTAATTCTGAGTACTCACTTTTGGTTCCTCCTTTTCTTATCTATAATGTTAGAGAGTTAGAGAATTGAATAGGTACAGGGTATCCCTGAAAGCACTCACAGTTACAATTCAATGCCAGGAAATAGAATAAAGAGCATTATAAGAAAATTTCTGCCCAGATGTTTGATTTGACTTCCACAGGACACAGATCTTCAAGATTAGTATATTTAATTCTGAACTTTTTTTTTTTTTTTTTTTTTTAATCTTTTGACTGGCTCTTTAGTCCATATAAGTTATAAAATCGACAGCTCCATAAAAGATCTATACCCAGAAAAGCTGATGAACAGAGAGCTGATAAAGGAAGTCTCTGGGGTTGTGGTCTTCAGAAAACTTAAACTATTTTCCTGCAAATGTGCTGTTATTTATATAAAGACCCTGAGATGGTTATCCAGGAAGGAGTTGCCAGGTTTGAGGTGGTCTTTATAATCAAGAAAATGAAACAGGACATACCCAGGGTCCCATAGAAGCATCAAATACAAACATGTAAGTTACAGCAGCTCCCAAAAGAGAGATAACACAATTTAGAGGAAGAATATAGGATTGAGAGTCTGAAGACTTGAGTTTAAGTCCTGGCTCTCCCACTTCCTTGCCAGTATGACCTTGGGCTAGTGAATTTACTTCTCTGTGCCTCGGGGTTCTCAGCTGTAAAATAAGAGAGATGGAACAACTTTCAAGTTTTATTAACTGAGACTTGGCAATCCAGAAGTGAGGGAATGGAATTAGAAGGCCTTGGACAGGAAGTCATCTGGGATAGCAGGATTTTCCTGGTCAAGAGCCTGATAATGAAAGTTTAATTCCTAATGAACCTTGACCTAATTGAAGTCATGGTGCTTTATCTGACTGCCCCACTGGCAGACTAGCTAGGGAGTGCTTTTCTAATTTTCCTGTGCAGATTTCCCTAATGACAGAGGAAGATGAACTCATACCCCAAGGTTTTGTGGGCGAGGCGGATAGCATAGCACTAAGTGATGTGGTAGGATTTATTTAGAACATTAAGAAAACTCATGCAAACTTTGCATTCTATTCCATAATATTTCATTCTATTCCATTATATACTTATGTTAGTTTTAATATCAATATCATGTTTTAAACTATTTTTAGGAAAAGAAAATTCCAAACTTCCCTTCTCTGTCTTTTCCCCTCATAATCTTGGTCGATGGAGAAGTCAAGCCTAGAAGAAGAATAAACACTAAAATGCTTTCTGTAGTTTATTTTGGAGGAGGAATTGAAAAGAACTTTCCTTTAAATTTATATTTTTATATTACATGAATTTGTTACAAGTATAGAATCAGGAAAAAAGGGGCGCTTTTAAAAGCAAACACCTTTTCTCCCAAAAATCATTGAGTAAAATTAGTTCTGCAGAAGAGTCTCTATGCTTACTCTACAGAGATATATGTACTTGACACATTACTCCAATTTAAGAAACATGGAGCTAGGAGAAGACGACAATCTTGCTATTCTTCTCAGAAATATGTTGATGGTTTGTAGCCTGAGTGGTAGCTTTTAATGTCATTGTTTCCCAAACTGTTTGCTATGGCTTATTATGGGCAAAATTTGATTATCTCAACTATGGGGAGATGGAAAGGAAGTCTAATTATTGCAGTCTTTTTGAGAGGCAGCATGATGTAGTAGGAAAAGGACTGAGCTTTGGAGTAAGGGGGAAAAAAGCAAAATATCAAAATAAAAACAACTTGAGTTATGAGACCTTGGCAAGATAGCTAACTTCTCTGAACTTCAATGACTTTGTTAAGAAATGCTCTCTATCTCTTCTTAGGGTTGTTGTGAAAATTAAGATAACATATGTGTAAGTAGCTAGCAGAGCATTTGGCACATAATACTTGATAAATGTTCTTTTTCTTACTTCATTCTTGTTGAGGAAGCACTTTATTCCTTTCAGAGAGCTTTCATATTCAAGGTCAATTTTGATGATTACAGCTCAAGTGGTATCACCCTTATATCTTAAAAGTGAGGCCCACGCAAAGGTAGGCAACTTATCTTAGATCATATCCAGAATTAGTTGAAGAGCTAGAACTTGAGCCCAGGTCTTTCACTAGTTTCAGTGCTCTTATTCTGTACTTAATTTGGGGGAATAATTTTTAAAGTTTAAATTGACTTATAGGTATTATTTTTGCTAAGAATTTGCTTCTATCAAAATAATGAGGCCTCAAAACGTAGTGGGAACTTAACAGTGGTCTAGCCTCTATATCTTGGTTCTTACTCAATATCTCTACAGGCTCTTTATCGAAATAGAGGGTTTCGAGTAGTGAGAGTTAGAGTTTATGTAGACTGTTATCTTTAAATCCTTTCTTGGTAGTTATTGAGAGGCAGGTGTGCCACGACAAAATTAGCATCAAATCTTTTAATAAAAATTATTGATTTGCATTTCAGAATCACTTTGGCCAAATCACAAAATAATTGTACAGAGCAGGTATTAACTATCAATGGAGGGAGATGCCATCATAACAAGTAATTAAGGCAGATTACTACAGATCAGCCATTATTCTTTTTCCAATGAAAATTCATTTTAAAAATGTTTTTCTTCAAATGCGCTATCTTTAAGTCTGTATGTCTAAAATCATATATCAGAGGTTCCCTAGAATTTGAACTTCTTAGGGTCACTTTTGAAAAAATAAGAAATTTTAAAACTCCTTCACTGTTAAGCAGAGCAGAAATATTAGAAATTTCCACACTCTATGTTTAAGCAGAATTTCTAAAGGCAATTAGGGTTGAGATCCAAATACAGAAAAAACTGAGGTCTTCTTTCTTCAAGGGGTGCTTAAGACACAATTCCTGCTTTCCGAGAGCTCATTCTAGTAGCAAATGCAGATACACAAGCAATTAACCACAATAAGTGAGAGAAAGACTTGTATAAAGAGATAAGGGGAGCACAGAAGAAAAGGTTATTTTATCTAGACAGGATCATATCCTAGTGGCTTTGAAGGATGAGTAAAATTTTCCAGATAGACAAGGGACACGTGGGGGTAGAGCTGGAGATTGATCTTTCTAAGCAGAGGGTATAACATAAAAGTACAGAAGCATGTAAGTTCATATTTTAAATGGCAGACCTTATAGTATGACTTGAGTATCTGCTGCATGGAGTGGAGTTGTCAAAAAATGACAACTTAGGCTGAGCCTAAGTTGTAAAGATCCTTAAAAGCCAAGCAGAGCTTGACTTGAAGATTTTTTTTTTTTTTTTAAAAATCCAAAGAGTGACATGATCACATTTAGTTTTTTAAAGCTCAGGTAGTATGGCTGGCTAGGACTCAATTTCCTGAGCCTTTGAACCCCCAGATTTTAAGGATAGTAAGTACTTCAGGTCTTCAGAGTTCTCTGCTTCTTGGAATCAGACAGTCTCAGTATTAGAGGGGACTTTAAGGGTTATCTAGCCTAGCAATTACCAAGTCTTCCTGTGCTTCAGAATGCCATGGAGAACTTAAAATAAAAAAGATTCCTTGGTCCAACAATCCCGAGTGCTAAATTGGAGCATGGCTGGGAGTGGGCGCAGCAGCACTGAGGGGTTGGGCGTGGCTCCGTGCGCTGATCTGTGGCGCTCTGACTTTGCACTTGGAGCCTGTCTGTATAGTCACTAGTGTTATTGTAATGATCTCACTCCTAACTGTGACATTTTTATCAAACGTGTGAATAAATATATAAAGATTAAAAAAAAATAATAAAAGATTCCTTGGGAAGTGGATGTGGCTCAAGTGATTGGGCATCCGCCTACCATATGGGTGGACCCAGGTTTGATCCCCGGGGCCCTTCTGGTTAAAAAAAAAAAGAAGGCGAGCAGGCAAGCGGGGCTCACGCTGTGAGCCACGCAGCAAGATGATGATGCAACAAGAGAGACACAGGGGAAAGGCAAGGCAAGATGGGCCAGAAATCAGGAACTAAGGTGGCGCAAGTGACAGGGTGCATCTCTCCCATATCAGAGGTCCCTAGGATCGAATCCTGGTGAAGCCTGGAGGAGAAAAATGAGAAAAGAAGGCAAGAAACAGACACAGACGATCACCCAGAGAATGGACACAGACAGCAAGCGGGGGTTGGGTGAGGTGGGATGGGGGGTATTCATGTAAGCCAATTAGATATGGGTTAAAAAAAAAAAAAGATTCCTAGTTTTTACCTCACATCTCTTCAATAAGACTCTCTGATGTTGGGAGCCTAGATTTTTTTTTTCTTAGTAAGCATTCCAGATAATTCTCACGTAACCAGTCAGGGCTGTGGACCAGTGTTTGAGAACCAATGGTCTAGATTAATCTTTCTCCTCTTTCTGATCCAACTCCCACCAGTGTTTCAGTGCCTACTTCAAGAGTAGAAAATTAGTTTCCAGCTCTTGTTTCTTAATCTATTCGTGTCCAGGCCCTAACTTACTTTATTTACTTTATCTTCTTCACTTCTTCAACATTTTCTCAACCCAGCATTTTCCTTTACACACCTAATTTCAAACAAAAAGCAAAACAGAAGTCAACTAACAACAAAAACACCCAGCCATTTATTGTCCACCTACTATACCCTGGTGATATGCTAGATGCTTATCTATTTTTACTTTATAATTCTTACAATAACACTTGTGTGGAAGTATTATTCCCATTTCTACAAAGGTTAAATAACTTGCTCAAGGTCACATAACTAGCAGGTAGCAGAACTGAATCTTGAAACCTCAGTTATTTTAACTTTGATTTTCTTAATATATACTACTGCTTCCAATCTCATATTTGTTGTTTCTCTGAATAGATCTCTTCTTCATCAATAATGAGATCTACAGATTTAGATCCTCAGCTCCAGGCAGGCCTGAAGGGTTTCCTCCATTCTCTCTCCTAGCCAAATCCCAACTTCCTCCATGAAGTCTTCTTACTACTCCTATCTACTGAGATCTTTCCAAGCTCCTCTGAATTCAGAGCACTTATTAAATATACCATTTACTTGAAATTCCTTGACCATTCTTACAATTATTTTATTTCTAATAGGTTATTTTTTTATATCCTCAGCTAGACTGTAGGCTTCTTGGGTTCAGGGACTGGATTTCATATATTATTACATTCTACATCCTCCAATGTTTCAGAATGTTTTGCCTAGTTAGTATACACTAAACATTTATTGATTGACTACCTGAAATATTTGAGAGATTGCTAGTCTATGTTAAGTTACAGACACTGGAGAAGGGACTGATGGGTAAGAGATTGAAGTAACTTTAGACTATTCTTTTTAGGTTTCTTGAGCAGTACCAAAAAGCTATTGGAGCTCTAAGAGTAGCACGATAACATTTTTCCTTTTTCCCATTTTCATTACTGCTCTCACTAGGGGCCCTCTGTAACTCTTCTCCAAGGTCCTGATCGATGGCCCCTTTGACCTGGAACTCATCACTAATCCTCTTTGGGCCTCTGTGTCCTCAGTAAAATAAGGTAAATGTGATCTCTAAGTTCCTTTCCAGCTCTAATATTCTATAATGTCCTTTGTCCAGAAGCTCTGCTGAATGATGGAGCAAATTATGATCAGATTTCTTTATTATAGAAGCCAAATTGGTTCACTGAACAAGTTCTAGAGAATAAAAACTTCTTCATCCAAGCCCCAGACGTAGTAGGCATATTAGTATTGGTGGTTTCTATGAGTTTTTATCAAAGGAAACTTTAGATGTAGGAACTGTGATGTTTGTCAGTGTTAGTAGCTGCAAATGAAAAATCCAAGCTAGGAAATTTTATGTCATTAGGCCCATTTTGACAAGTGCAATATTATTTTCAAAGCACACCCCAGAATCTGAGTTATTTTTATCTCATCTAGGTCAGAGTCTGGGGCTTGTTCCCCTCCTGAAAAGGTGGGTAGACAGTTTAATGGTGACTCTGCTTACCAGGGACATTTGGTCTTAATAGTTGGCTCAGATGTTCCTTTGTTCCACTGAGAACTTCAATTGTAACAGGAAACTTAGTAATAAAAATACTTTGATGTAGAGACTTCCGGGAAGATGGCAGACTAGTAAGACACGGGAATCTCTTCTCCAGAAAAATAGCTAGAGGACAGGCTGAAACAGCCCCGAAAAAGATCTTCTAGGGTTTAAGACAGTAGGTGAAGACTGCACACCACCCAGAGGAGAGAGGTTCAGAAGAGGGAAATCGTGACGACAGAACCGTGAGTGGGAAGTAGCAGCTTCTGCTGCTGCCGGCACCCTCCCCCACACTCTTTAGAATTCTCGGGCCTCTGGGCCTGCGACCACAGACAAAGGGGGCTCCAGGGATCTACCACTCCCGGAAAGGGGAGAGAGAGGGACAAAGCCTTAGGCTGACTCAGGTTCTGACCTGTAAATTTGGGCTGTGGAGCCCCACGGACCCTTCCACATGGCAGTTTGCCCTGGGAGCCTAGGAAGGACTGGAGAAATCTTACCCTTGCCACCTCCCTCTCTTCTACCCTGGACTAATTGTTGAGGACTCCACGGGAGAGGGGAGAGAGAGCCTGGGGCTGACCCTGCTTTTGACTCCCAGGTTTTGTCTGCCCTGTCCCGAGAGCCCTTCCAGGCTGGGTGGGGCTGCGCCATTGTTTGCCTTGGAGCCTGCAAGGGGCCAAAGATATACAAACCTCCCAATCTGCTCCTCTACTAACAGGGACTGATTGTTGAGGACTCAGAAGGGAGTGGACATATTTCCTAGCTAGGAAAAGGGGGTGCTACGAGAGAAGTCTGGAGAACTGTCTCAGAAAATTTGAATTACAAGGCTCTTAGCCCCCAGACAGGAAGCTCTATCACATTGATCTGGTCTGTGTCACAACAAATATGCTCCGACCAGGCATTGAATTGAGAACTGCCAACAAGCGCAATCTCCTGGCAGACCAAGGAAGTGCACATAAGAAAATTAATAAGTAGGAGAGGCTTTACCTGGCCTCTATAGCCTCCCTGCCCAAGGCCCTAGTAAACGACACTACAACCAATTACTGGGTCCAGTGCCCAGTTTTGAGCAACCAGCAGAACAATCCTAACAATCAAGGTTGAGCCAAAAATCAAAGAGCTTTGGTAACTCACAGCCTCCTGCCACTAAAAACCCATAAAAGAAAAAGAGATAGACATCTAAGTAAAATACAACCTAACCAGATGCTTAAGCACCAGCAAAAAATTACAAGCCATACTAAGAAAATAGAATACATGGCCCAAGAAAAGGAATATAGCAAGTCCCAGAAGAGATGCAGAATTTGAGAGAACTAATCAATGAGATGAGCATAAATTTCCAAAATCAAATTAATGAGATGAAAGACAATAGAGTTAAAGAGATAAATGACATCAAGAAGTCATTGAGCGAATGCAAAGAAGAATTTGAAATCCTGAACAGAAAAGTAACAGAGTTCATGGGAATGAAAGACACAATAGGTGAAGTCAAAGATACATTTGAGGGGACAGATGTGGCTCAAATGGTTGGGCGTCCATCTCCCATATGGAGGGACCCGGGTTCGATACCTGGGACCTCCCGGTAAAAAAAAAAAAAAAAAAAAATACATTTGAGGCATACAACAGCAGACTCGAAATGATAGAAGAAAGAATAAGTGATACCGAAGACAGAGCAGGTAAATTGAAGAGAGAAAAGAACAGAAAGAGAAAAGAATGGAAAAAATTGAGCAGGGGCTCAGACAGTTGAATGACAACACAAAACGCAACAACATATGTGTCATGGGAGTTCCAGAAGGGGAAGAGAAAGGAAAAGGGGCAGAAAGAGTATTTGAGGAAATAATAGCTGAAAATTTCCCAACTCTCACGAAAGAAATGAACTTACATGTCCAAGAAACACAGTGTACCCGAATGAGGATAAATCCAAATAGACCTACGCCAAGACACATATTATTCAGAATATAAAATGTAAAAGATAAAGAGAAAATTCTCAGAGCAGCAAGAGAGAAGCAAACAATCACATACAAAGGAAGTCCAGTAAGACTTATGCAGATTTCTCTTTAGAAACCATGGAGGTGAGAAGACAGTGGTATAATACAAATAGGAAACTGAAAGAGAAAAAACTTCCAGCTGAGAATTCTTTATCCAGCAAAACTGTCCTTCAAATATAAAGGTGATTATAAAGTATTCACAAACAAACAGAAACTAAGAGAGTTTGCAAAAAAGAATCCACCTTTGCAGGAAATATTAAAGGAAGCCTTAGAACCTGAAAGAAAAAGACAGGAGAGAGAGGCCAGGAGGAGAGTATAGAAGAAAGAAAAGCAGAAAGGATAACCAAAAGAGTAAAAAGAGAGACAAAAACAGGATGACATATGAACACCAAAGAATAAAATGGAGGAAATAAATAGTGCATTTTCAGTAATATCATTGAATGTGAATGTATTAAATTCCCCAATGAAAAGATATAGGCTGACAGAATGGCTAAAAAAAAACATGAGCCATCCGTATGCTGATTACAAGAAACTCACCTCAGACCCAAGGATACAAACTGGCTGAAAGTAAAAGGATGGAAAAAGACACTCCACGTAAATAGTAAATAGAAAAGAGCAGGGGTAGCTATACTAATATCAGACAAAACAGACTTCAAATGCAAAAAAGTGATAAGAGATGCTGAAGGCCATTATATATTAATAAAAGGGACGATCCTCCAGGAAGATAAAACAGTCATAAATATCTACGCACCTAACCAGGGTGCCCCAAAATATATGAGACAAACTCTGGCAAAACTGAAGGGAGAAATAGACATTTCTACAATAATCGTCGGAGACTTCAACACCCCTCTCACATCATTAGACAGAACAACTAGACAGAAGATCAACAAGGAAACAGAGAACTTGAACAATATGATAAACAAGTTAGACCTAATAGACAATACAGAACACTGCATCCAAACTTAGCGGGTTATACGTTCTTCTCAAGTGCCCATGGATCTTTCTCCAGGATAGACCACATGTTAGGTCACAATAAAGCTCTCAATAAATATAAAAAGACTGAAATTATACAAAGCACCTTCTCAGATCATAATGGAATGAAACTAGAAATCAATAACAGACAGGAAAAAAGTAAATTTGCAAATGTGTGGAGACTGAACAACACACTCCTAAATATTCGGTGGGTCAAAGAAGAAATTGCAAGTGAAATCAGTAAATATATTGAGACAAATGAAAATGAGAACACAACATATCAAAACTTATGGGATACAGCGAAGGCAGTCTTGAGAGGGAAATTTATAACCCTAAAAGCCTATATTAAAAAACAAGAAAGAGCTAACTCAAAGATTTAACTGAACAACTTGAGAAATTAGAAAAAGAACAGCAAGCCAATCCCAAAGCAAAAAGAAGGAAAGAAATAATAAAGATTAAAGCAGAAATAAATGAAAATGAGAACAGAAAAACAATAGAGAAAATCAACAAAACCAAAAGCTGGTTCTTTGAGAAGATCAATAAAATTGACAAACCCCTCACTAGACTAACAAAGAAAAAAAGAGAGAGGATGCAAATAAATACAATCAGAAATGAAAGGGGGGAAATTACAAATGACCTCACAGAAATAAAAAGAATCATAAGAGGATATAATGAGAAACTATATGCCAACAAACTAGACAACCTAGATGAAATGGACAAATTTCTAGAAACGCATAACCAACCTACACTGACACAACAAGAAATACAAGAACTTAACAAACCAATCACAATTAAGGAGATTGAATCCGTCATCAAAAATCTCCCAGCAAAGAAAAGTCCAGGACCAATGGCTTCACAGGTGAATTCTACCAAGCATTTCAAAAAGAATTAACACCAATCCTGTTTAAACTCTTCCAAAAAACTGAAGAGGAGGGAAAATTACCCAACACATTTTATGAAGCCAACATCACCCTAATACCAAAGCCAGATAAATATTCCACAAGTAAAGAAAATTACAGACCAATCTCTCTAATGAACATAGATGCAAAAATTCTCAATAAAATACTTGCAAATTGAATCCAACAGCATATCAAAAGACTTATACATCATGACCAAGTAGGATTTATTCCTGGTATGCAAGGCTGGTTCAACATAAGAAAATCAATCAATGTAATAGACCACATCAACAAATTGAAGGAAAAAACCACATGATCATCTCAATAGATGCAGAAAAGACATTCGACTAAATCCAACATCCTTTTTTGATAAAAATACTTCAAAACATAGGAATAAAAGGAAAATTCCTCAATATGATAAAAGGCATATATGAAAAACCCACAGCCAACATCATACTCAATGGGGAAAGGTTGAAAGCATTCCCCCTAAGATCAGGAACAAGACAAGGATGCCCACTGTCACCATTGTTATTCAACATTGTACTAGAAGTTCTAGCTAGGGCAATTAGACAAGACAAAAAAATTAAGGCGTCCACATAGGAAAAGAGGAAGTAAAACTCTCACTGTTTGTGGATGACATGATCCTGTATTTAGAAAATCCTGAAGTATCCATAAGAAAGCTACTTGAACTAATAAATGAGTTCAGTAAAGTGGCAGGATACAAGATCAACACGCAAAAATCAGTAATGTTTTTGTACACTAGTACTGAACAATCTGAGGAGGAAATCAGGAGGAAAATTCCATTTTCAATAGCAACAAAAAGACTCAAATACCTAGGAGTTAATTTAACCAAAGAAGTATAGGACCTATATGCAGAAAACTATAAAACAATGCTAAAAGAAATTTAAAAAGACCTAAACAAATGGAAAGACATTCCGTGTTCATGGATTGGAAGAATAAATATTGTGAAGATGTCAATCTTGCCCAAACTGATTTATAGATTCAATGCAATACCAATCAAAATCCCAACAGCTTACTTTACAGAATTAGAGAAGGCAATTACCAAATTCATCTGGAAGGGTAAGTACACCCGAATAGACAAAAGTATTCTAAAAAAGAAGAGCGATGTAGGAGGAATTTCACTGCCTGACCTTGAAACATATTACAAAGCTACAGTGGTCAAAAGAGCATGGTACTGGCATAAAGATAGACACATCGATCAGTGGAATAGAATTGAGAATCCAGAAACATACCCCCACCTATACAGTCAACTGGTTTTTGACAAACCTACCAAGCCCACGCTAATGGGAAAAAAGAGTCTCTTCAACAAATGATGTTGGGAGAACTGGATATCTATAACCAAAAGAATGAAAGAGGACCCCTATCTCACCCCCTATACAAGAATCAACTCAAAATGGATCACAGATCTAAATTTAAAAGCCAGGACCATAAAACTCCTAGAAGAAAATGTAGGGAAACATCTTCAAGACCTTGTAGTAGGTGGTGGTTTCTTGGACCTTATACCCAAAGCACGTGCAACAAAAGAAAAAGTAGATAAATGGGACTTCCTCAAAATTAAACACTTTTGCACCCCCAGGACTTTGTCAGAAGGGTGAAAAGGCAGCCAACTCAATGGGAAAAAATATTTGGAAATCACATTTTTGATAAGGGTTTAATATCCAGAATATATAAAGAGATGTTACAACTCAACAATAAAAAGACAAATGACCCAATTAAAAAATGGGCCAAGGACTTGAATAGACATTTCTCCGAAGAAGAAATACAAATGGCAAAAAAACACATGAAGAAATGCTCAACATCACTCATGATTAGGGAAATGCAAATCAAAACTACAATGAGATATCATTTCACATCTATCAGAATGGCCACTATTAAAAAGACAGAGAACTACAAGTGTTGGAGAGGATGTGGAGATATAGGAACACTTCTTCACTGTTGGTGGGAATGTAGGATGGTACAACCACTATGGAGGACTGTTTGGCAGTTCCTAAAGAAGTTGAATATAGACTTGCCACGTGACCCTGCAATACCACTACTGGGTATATACCCAGAAGAACTGAGAGCAGTAACACGAACAGACATCTGCACGCCAATGTTCATAGCAACATTATTCACCAATGCCAAAAGTTGGAAACAACCCAGGTGTCCATCAACAGATGAATGGATAAACAAACTGTGGTCTATTCACACGATGGAATATTATGCAGCATTCCAGACACAAAAGGACAAATACTGTATGAATGCGTTACTATGAACCAAATATATTGTGGAATATATTGTTTGATTAAAACAAAATGTATATGTATTCATTACATTTAATTGAGAAATGTATATATTTATTCATCTGTGTTTACTTTTTAGTTTTTAATTGTTTATATTTTCAATTATTAAATGTACAAAATAAAGTTTAAAAAAATACTTTGATGTAGGAAAAAATAAGCACATTTTACTGAAATCAGGTTGTTGTCATCACTGACTCTGAGCACGTCACTCTCCTTTCCACATCAATGTCTTGTTTGCTGAGTATCCTGGTCTTCTTTGCTGATATCCTAACTGTGTATTTAACCATTCTAATAGCCCTTTTACTTGACTACAAAGCTAAATCAACAAAGTCTGGTAATGGCATAAGGGTAGGCATACAGATCAATGGGATAGAATTTAGAGTCCATAAATAAACCCTTACATTTATGGTCAATTGATTTTCAACAAGGGTGCCAAGACAATTCAGGGGGAAAAGAAGAGTGTTTTCAACAAATAGTTCTGGGACAACTAGATATCCACATGCAAAATAATAAAGTTGGACCCTATCTCATATCATACACAAAAATTGGTATCACTGAAAAGGGATCAAATACCTAAGTGTAATAAATCTACAATACTCTTAGAAAAAAATAGTAGTAAATCTTTGTGACCTTGGACTTAGCAATGGATTTTTAGATAATGCACCAAAAGTACAAGCAACAAAAGGAAAAACAGATAAGTTGAATTTCATCAATTAAAAATGTTTGTGCATAAAAGGACATTCTCAAGAAAGTGAAAAGGAAAACCAAAGAATAGGAGGAAATATTTGCAAATCATATGTCTGATAAGGCTCTAATATCTAGAACATATAAAAACCTCTTAAAATTCAACAACAAAAAGACAAACCAATTAAAAATTGGGCAAAGGACTTTAATACATATTTCTCCAAAGAGAATATACAAATAGCCAACAAGCATAAAGCTGAGGAAATTTGGACACAGTAGCAGGGGGAGTTGGATGGGGAGAGAGTGATGGAGGCAGAGAATGAGTTATGGATTGTCAGCAAGCCAACACCAATATACTACAGACTTCAGAGAAAGCATGGCCCTGTCTATACCTTGATTTTAGACTTCTAGCCTCTAAAACTGAGACAATAAATTCCTGTTGTTTAAGACAACTAGTCTGTGGTACTTTGTTACAGTAGCCCTGAATTAAAACTAAGACAGTGACAGAAAGTAGATTGCTGGTTGTCACATGCTGAGGAGAACAGGGAATAGGGAGTAAATTTTTATGTGTTTTCTTCTGGGGTGAGGAAAAAATTTTGAAACTAGATAGAGGTGGTGGTTGCACAACATTGTGAAAGTACTGAATGTCACTAGATAGTCCACTTTAAAATGGTTAATTTTATGTTGCATGAATTTCACCTCAATATAAGAAAAAGTTTAAGAAAGTGAGCAAATAAAAGGAAGAGATTAAAAAATCAGCAGGAAGACTTGAAAAAAAAAACCAAATAGAACTTTTAGAAATAAAAGGTATTATCGGGAAGTGTATGTGGCTCAAGTGATTGGGCTCCCACTTACCACATGAGGGGTCCCAGGTTTGGTTCCCAGTGCCTCCTGGGGAAGACAAGAAAGACAGCAAGCTGACACAACGGGCAGGCGTGATGAGCTGACGTAACAAGATGACACAAGAGGAAAGACGATGAGAGACACACCAATGCAGGGAGCTGGGGTGGCTCAAGTGATTAAGTGCCTCTCTCCTACATGGGAGGTCCCAGGTTTGGTTCCTGGTGCCTCCTAAAGAGAAGATGAGCATACACAGAGAGCACACAGCAAATGGATACAGAGAGCAGCAGCGAGGGCAAACAACAAAGAGGGGGGGACTAAATAAATAAAATAAATCTTTTTTTAAAAATGGTATTATCATTGAAAAAGAAGCTTAACAAACTGCAATGAACAGCAGATTAGACTCAGTTGAATAGAGAATTAATGAGTTAGAATATTTTGATTTGAATAAATTACCCAGAATATAGCACGTAGAGAGACAAGTAGATGGAAAATATGAAAGTGAAGTTATATGGAGAATAGAATGAGAATGTCTAAGATACATGTGTAAATTGTTGTCCCAGAAAATGGGAAAATAATAGAAGGGCAATATCCAAAAACATAATGGCTGAAAATGTGACTTGAGAAAAAGCAGAATCTCCAAAGGAAGCACAGAAACACAAAACAGAATTAAAAAAAATAACAACACAAAAACATTACACCTAAATACAATATAGTTAAACCAGTACACCAAAGCAAAAAGAGGACATCTCAAAAACAATCATAAAAGACCACCTACAAAAGAACTACAATTAGACTTGGGATAGTCAGTAATGGCATTGCAAATATTTCATTTCTCTTTCTTTAGGGCATGCAGTAGAATTTTATTTCTCCATTCCTTGAAGTTGGGGTTGCTATGTGACTTGCTTGGGCTGATGAAATGTGAACAAAAGTGATATGTCATTTCCTGGAGTACCTGCATGTGATTTATCATTTCTCCTTTTCCTGTCTAAGCTATTATGGAAGCCTTCGAAAGCATGGGTCCCTGAGTAACTATATGGGACAGAACCCTCTGTGACTTATGTAGAAAATATAGTGTGAGAAAGAATAAACTTTTGTTGTATTAAACCTGAGAGATTTGGGGAATTGTTTATTACTGAAGCATAACCTAGTGTATGCTGATTGATACAGACGTATAACAGATTTCTCAATAGCGATAATAGGAACCAGAAGTGAGATGATATTTTCAAAGTAAAAAGAGGAAAGAAAATAACTGACAATTTAGTATTGCATAATAATAATAACAGCTATTTAGAATTTATGATGTTCCAGATACACTTCTAAGAGCTTTATGTATATTAATTCATATATATTAGGCAGTCTAGTCTGTTCCAGACCACTAATGCAACACTGTCTTTCAAGAATGAGGGTGATGGGGGTCGGATGTGGCTCAACTGGTTGGGCGTCCGTCTCCCATATGGAGGGACCCGGGTTCGATCCCCGGGACCTCCCGGTAAAAAAAAAAAAAAAAAAAAAAAAAGAATGAGGGTGAAACACTTGGATTAGATTGTTGGACACTTTGGAGGGTCTATCCCCCACCCCTGGCAGGGAAGGAGGGGGGCCAGTGCTACATCAGTCTACCTGGGCAACTGTAGTCATTTTGGACCTACACGGTGAACTTCTTGCCCACACCTGCAGCTCCCTCCCCGCCCCAGGCTGGGGAGGAAGGGGTGTGAAGCTTCACCAGTCTCTCCAGACAACTACAGATGGTCTTGGCCTACAGAACTTGAATTATTACACCTGGCTGCAGCTCCATCCCTACCCCCGGCAGAGAAGAAAGGTGGGAGAAGCTTCACTGGTTCCTGCGACAATGCAGGTAGCTTCAGCCTCCACAGCTTACAGTACCAACTATATCCTCAGCTCCTATTACACAACCAGGGAGAAAGGGCAAGAAAGCTCTAAACTAATGAGAGAAACTGTACCAGATGTCAAGACAACAACAAAAAATCACGATCCACACCAAAAACAGGAAGATATGACCCAATCAAAAGAAGAAGATAAGCCTCCAGATGACATAAAGTGTTAAGACAACTAATCATAGATGTTCAAACAAATCTCCTTAATAAATTCAATGGGATGGCTAAAGAGATTAAGGATATTAAGACGACACTGGTTGAGCACAAAGAAGAATTTGAAAGCATACATAGAAAAATAGCAGATCTTATGGGAATAAAGGCACAATAAATGAAATTAAAAACACACTGGAGGCATATAACATCAGATTTGAGGAGACAGAAGAAAGGATTGGTGAGCTTGAAGACATGGCCTCTGAAAGCGAACACATGAAAGAAAAGATGAAGAAAAGAATGGAAAAAATTGAACAGCATTCTCAGAGAACTAGAAGACAGCAAGAGATGTGCAAACATACATGCCATGGGTGTCCCAGAAGGAGAAGAGAAGGGAAAAGAGGCAGAAGGTATATTTGAAGAAATAATGGTAGAAAATTTCCCAACCCTATTGAAGGACATAGATATCCATGTCCAAGAAGCACAATGTACTCCCATCCGAATAAATCCAAATAGACCAATTCTGAGACACATACTAATCGGAATGTCAAATGCCAAAGACAAAGAGAGAATTCTGAAAGCAGCAAGAGAAAAGCAATGTATAACATATAAGGGATACACATAAGATTAAGTGCCGATTTCTCATCAGAAACCATGGAGACAAGAAGGCAGTGGTATGATATATTTAATATAGTGCAAGAGAAAAAAAACTGCCAGCCAAGAATCTTATATCCAGCAAGACTGTCTTTCAAAAATGAGGGCGAGTTTAGAATATTCACAGATAAACAGAAACTGAAAGAGTTTATAACAAAGAGACTGGCTTTGCAGGAAATACTAAAGGTACTGCTACAGCCTGAAAAGACAGGAGAGGCTTGGAAGAGTCTAGAAATGAAGATTATATCAGTAAAGTAACTAAAAGTGTAGAAAGAGTGGTGAAAACAAAATATGACAGACAAAACCCAAAGGTCAAAATAGGTGAAATAAGAACAGCCTTTACAGTAATAACATTGAATGTTAATGGATTAAACTCATCAATCAAAAGACACAAACTGGAGGAATGGATAAGAAAATATGAGCCATCTGTATCTGTCTACAAGAGACTTACCTTAGACCCAAGGATAACAATAAATTGAAAGTGAAAGGCTGGAAAAAGATATTCCACACGTGCAGTAACTAAAAAAAAAAAAAAAAAAAGCTGGAGTAGCTATACTTATATCAGATGAAATAGACTTTAAAAGCAAAACTGTTATTAGAGACAAGGAAGGACATTATATATAATAAAAGGGGCAATTCACCAGGAAGAAATAACAATCAAATAAACGAATATACACCTAATCAGGATGCCCCAAAACACATGAGGCAAACACTGGCAAAATTGAAGGGAGAAATCAATATCTCTATAATAATAGTTGGAGACTTCAATATACCACTCTCAGCATTGGATAAAACTTCTGGGCAGATAAAGAAACAGAGAGCTTGAACAATATGAGAAATGGACTAAACCTAATAGACATATACAGAACATTGCAGTCCCAAATAGCAGGATATACATTCTTCTCAAGTGCTCATGGATCTTTCTCCAGGATAGACCATACGTTAGGTTACAAAGAAGATCTCAATAAATTCAACAAGATCAAACGTATACCAAGTACTTTCTCTGATCATAAGGGAATAAAGTTGGAAATCAACAAGAGTTGGAAAATGGGAAAATTCACAAATATATGGATATTAAACAACACACTCTTAAATAATCAGTGGGCCAAAGAAGAAATTGTAAGATAAATCAATAAATATCTCAAGACAAATGAAAATGAGAACAAAACATATCAGAACCTATGGGATCCAGCAGAGGTAGTGCTGAGAGGGAAATTTCAATGCTTACATTAAAAAAGAAGAAAGAGCTAAAATCAATGGACCTAAGTACACAGCTGGAAGAACTAGAAAAAGAACAGCAAACTATTCCCAAAACAAGTAGAAGAAATGAAATAACAAAGATCAGAACAGAAATAAATAAAATTGAGAACAGAAAAAAAAAAAAGCAATATAGAGAATTAACGAAACCAAATGTTGTTCTTCGAGAAGATTAACAAAATCGACAAACCCTTAGCTATATTGACAAAGAAAAAAAGAGAGAAGATGCAAATAAATAAAATAAAAAATGAAAATCGGGGATTACTACTGACCCCATAGAAATAAAAGAGATCATAAGAGTATACTATGAGCAACTGTACACCAACAAACCAGACAATGTAGACGAAATGGAAAAATTCCTAGGAATGTATGAACAATCTACACTGACCCTAGAAGAAAAAGAAGACCTCAACAAACTAATCACAAGTAAAGAGATTGAAACAGTTATCAAACAACTCCCCAAAATGAAAAGCCCAGGACTAGATGGTTTCACAGGTGAGTTCTAGCAAGCATTCAAAGATTTAATACCAATCTTCCTCAAACTCTTCTAAAAAATTGAACAAGAAGGAACGCTACCAAACTCATTCTATGAAGCCAATATCACCCTAATACCAAAGCCAGATAAAGATATTACGAAAAAAGGAAATTACAGACCCATTTCCCTAATGAATACAGATGCAAAAATTCTCAACAAAATACTTGCTAATTGAATCCAACAACACATGAATTATTCATCATGATCAAGTGGGTTTTATACCAGGCATGCAAGGGAGGTTCAACACAAGAAACAATCAGCATAATATACCACATTAATAAATCAAAGAAGAAAAACCACATGATCCTATCAATTGATGCAGAAAAGGAATTTTTAAAAATATAGCATCCTTTCTTGATAAAAATACTACAAAAAATAGGAATTAAAGGAAACTTTCTCAACATGATAAAGGCCATATATGAAAAACCCACAGCTAACATTGTACTCAGTGGTGAAAGACTGAAAGCTTTCCTGTTGAGATCAGGAACAAGACAAGGATGCCCATTGTCACCACTGTTGTTCAATTTAGTGTTAGAAGTTCTAGCTAGAGTAATCAGGCAAGGAAAAGAAATAAAAGGCCTCCAAATTGGAAAGGAAGATGTAAAATTTTCACTATTCGCAGAAATGATCCTAGATCTAGAAAGTCCCAAAAAATCTACAGGGCTGCTAAAGCTAATAAACAATTTCAGTAGAGTGTCAGGATAAAAGATCAATATGCAAAAATCAGGGGTATTTCTATACACTAGTAATGCTCAATCTGAGAAGGAAGTCAGGAAAAAACTCCATTTACAATAGCTACTAAAATAATCAAATATTTAGGAATAAACTTAACAAAGGATATAAAGTACTTGTATTGCAAAAACTACAATGCATTGCTAAAAGAAATTCAAAAAGACCTAAACAATTGAAAGAACATTCCATACTCAGGGATTGGAAGACTAATATCATTAAGATGTTAATTCTACCCAAATTGATATACAAATTTAATGCAATCCCAATAAAAATCCCACCATTTTTTAAACAAATGGAAAACACAATTATCAAATTTATTTGGAAGGGTAAGGGGCACCAACAACCAGAAACATCTTAAAAAGGAAAGCAAAGTTGGAGGACTCTCACTTTCGGATTTTAAATCATATTACCTAGCTACAGTGGTAAAAACAGCATGTTACTGTCATAAAGATAGTCACATAGACCAATGGAACGAATTGATGGTTCAGAAACAGACCCTCACTTCTATGGTCAAGTGATTTTTGACAAGCCTATCAAACCCAACCTGCTGGGGCAGAAGAGTCTATTCAACAAATGGTGCTGGAAGAACATGATATCCATAGCCAAAAGAAAGAGGACCCCTATCTCACAATTTATACAAAAATTAACTCAAAATGGATCAAAGACCTATATAAAAGATAGAATCATAAAGCTACTTGAAGAAAATTTAGGAAAACATCTTCAAGATCTGGTGGTAGGTGATACATTCTTAAACCTTACACCGATAGCATGAGCAACCAAAGAAAACATAGATAAATGGGACCACCTCAAACTTAAACACTTTTGTGATTCAAAGGACTTCACCAAGAAGGTGAAAAGGCAGCCCACTCAATGGGAGAAAATATTTGGAAACCTCATATCTGAAAAGGGTTTGATTTCCATTCTATATAAAGAGATCATACAATTCAACAATAAAAGAGCAAGCAATTCAATTAGAATATGGGCAAAAGACTTAAATAGACATTTCTCCAAAGAAAAAATACAAATGGCCAAAAAGCACAATGAAAAAATGTTCAATATCACTGGCTATTAAGGAAATGAGAATCAAAATGACAATGAAATATCATCTCACACTGCATAGAATGGCCATTATTTAAAAAACGGAAAACAATAAGTGCTGGAGAGGATATGGAGAAATAGGAACACTCCTTAACTGTTGGTAGGATTGTAAAATGGTGCAGATTCTGTGGAGGACAGTTTGGCAATTCCTCAGGAAGCTAAACATAGAATGCCATAGATCCAGCAATTCCTATACTAGGAATAGATTCACAAGAACTGAAAATTGTGAAGCAAACAGACACCTGCACATCGATATTCATAGCGGCGTTATTCACAATTGCCAAAAGAGAGAAACATGGGAAACGGATGTGGCTCAAAAGGTTCGGCGTCCGTCTACCATATGGAGAGACTGGGGTTCGATCCCCGGTACCTCCTGGTAAAAAAAAAAAAAAGAGAGAGAAACAACCCAAGAGTCCACCAACCAATGAATGGATAAATAAATGTGGTATATACTTATGATGCTGCAGTAAGAAGAAATGAAATCAGGACACATGATAACATGGATGACTCTTGAAGACAGTTTGCTAAGTGAAATAAGCCAGACACAAAAGAACAAATATTGCATGGTCTCACTAATATGAACTCAATACAAAGAATAAACGCATGGAGTTAAAATCTAGAGTACAGGTTGTTAGGAGATAAGAGGAGGGCTGTGAAGAGCACCGATGCTTAACAGAGGTAGAAGTTTTAATTAACCTGACTATAATAGTGTGGAAATGGATAGAGTTGATGGTAACACATGATAGTGAACAGCAACTGATTTATAAATGGGATTGTGGGTGAAAAGGGTAGTCGAGGGATGTAAATTGAAAGAAACCTAGAGAATACTGTAGGGACTGAATAACACAATGAACCCAGAAGTGGATGAGAATTGTGGTTAATAGTACAAATGAAAAAATGTCCTTCTGTGAACTAGAAGGAATGTATATCACTATCGCAGAGTGGTAGGAATGTGAAGAAGCATGGGAAAAATAAAATTAATGTAATGTATGGACTATAGTAAACAGCAATACTGTAATATTCTTACATCAGTGCCAAAGATGTACTGTGTTAATAATAAGGGGGTATGGAAAAAATATGCCAAATGTACACTATGGACTATAGTTAGTGGTAATAGTCTGATGATATTATCTCATAATCTGTAACAAAAGTTCCATAAGAGTGTGGTGTATTGGTGAAGGAGTGTTATATGGAAATTCTACACATGTGCATGATTGTTTTGTAAGTTCATAATTTTTGTAATAAAAATATATTAAAAAAAAAAAAGAATGAGGATGAAAGTAAGTTTACCATCCAGTAAAACTTTGCTTAAGTAACTTCAGAAAAAAGGAAAATAATCCCAGAAAGAAAGCCTGAGATGCAAGAAAAGGTTAGCAAAGAAATTAGTAAATCTTTAGTTAACCCAAATGAATACTGTCTGCATAAAATAATAATAATGTATAATTATGAAATTATAAAGACATAATTGGAATCCCAGAAAACAGCAGTATATGTCTAACAGGTGATAACTGAAATAAAGTACAAAGGCTTCCTTTTGCTTCACCTGGGAGCTTGTTAGAAACGCAGAATGTCAGGCCCCTGTCAGACATACTGAATTGGAATCTGCATTTTAACACATTCCCCAGGTGATTCATATGTACTTTAAAGATTGAGAAGCAATCTTACAAGCTCCTTGAATTGTTTGGGAAGGAGATTTTTCAATTAACTTCAAACTCGGTTAAAGTCAATATTATAATTTCGGGGGCGGATATGGCTCAACTGGTTGGGCGTCCGTCTCCCATATGGAGGGACCTGGGTTCGATCCCCGGGACCTCCCGGTAAAATAAAAATAAATAAAAATAAAAAAATAAAAAATATTATAATTTCAAGGATAACCACGAAAAGAAAAGAAATAGCATGTATATTAACTTCCAAATCAGTAGAAGGGACTACTGGACTCAGAAACTTAGCAAATAAAAAAGAAGGGGCAGGTAAAGAGAAAAAAAATGAACAGAGCAAATGAAAAGCACAGTTGAATTCAAGCATAACCACTGTGGTGATTTGAAGCTGTATGTATCCTAGAAAAATGTCTTAAATCTAATCCATTCCTGTGGGTGCAAATCCATTATAATTAGGACCCCTTGATGAGGTTATTTTAGTTGATATGGCCCAACTTAATCAGGATTGGTCTTAATCCTATTACTGGAGTCCTTTATAAGTGGAATAAAATTCAGACAGAGAGAAAACCACAGAGGAAGCAGTGAAAGATGAAATCCGACAGAGAAGGTGAGGACCAAGGATATCTGGCAGCCAGTCCCAGAACGCCACAGTCTTTGGGAAGAAGCAACACCTTGATGATACCTTGATTTGTACATTTTCCTGGGCTCAAAACAGTCAGCAAATAAATTCCCATTGTTTAACCTGACCCACTTCATGGTATTTGCTTGGACAGCCCAGGAAACTAGAACAACTATAATCCAAACGAATTTAAGTGGCCAAAATTTGCCAGTTAGAAGACAGATTTTATCAAATTGTATTTTTAAAATAATCTAATTATATGCTTTTTACAAGAAGCAAATCCAAAATCATAAAGGCATAAAATGAAATGCGGAAAAAAGTGGCTACTAGGGTGGCCATATTAATATAAGATAAAATACACTGTAAGGCAAGAAAGTTCAGTTTAAAAGATTTAATAATTCTAAGATAGCCTCAAAATATATAAAGCAAAATTATTAGAAATATAGGGAGAAATTTACAAATGCAATATATTTAGCAGAATTCTATACATCTTCCCTATTATTTGAAAGTCAGGGATCACAAAAATCTATACAGATATAGAAAATTTGAATAACACAATTAACTTGCATAATCTAATGGACATACATATACATATCCTGAATCCAACAATTAGTAAATATACATCCTTCTCAGGCACGTGTGAATCATTTTTCAAAACAAAACAAAACTTACAATAAAACAAAACAACTCACAAAGAAAAGATGGTGGTGGTTTAGATAAATGTTAATTTGCTTTTCTGAATTTTGAGCACATTACTAGCACTAATTGAGCACAATACATATAATCACTGTTTCTGAAGCCTTGATCATCCCTGTGGTACTCATCCACTTTTCCATTTGCAGACCCTGCCATGTATTGAGAAGGAACTGCTTGTGTCTTTGACAACATAATTGAATTGTATGAGCAATTTGATTTCAGCTGTTCATGAGCTATAAATTAGGAATATGCCAACTCATGCAGAGGTTGCAGTGTTAGACAAAGGCTTTGCACCTGGTTACTGGAGTGAAAGGAGTAGAGATTTCGGAGTTTGGGGGCAGAATTCTTGTTTTAGCATCCTTGATCACTAAACTTAGACCTTATTGCATATCCAAAAGCCTGGTGAAGCCATATGTGGCCTTTCCAAATATATTCTACTCCCACAAAACCAGAAGTGATCTCCACTTCCTTTGAATCACTATAATCCTTTATTTATGCATAATGTTTGGTAGATAGTGAGCATCTAATAAAAGTTTGAATAAATTAATGAATGGTAGATTAGAAGAGAGGGAAAAAAAGAAGATATGCCTCTTAGGGGGTTTGAGTCCTAGGTAGCCCAGGGTAGGAAAAAATTGGAATCTCCTCTAAGGCAGGCAACTCTGGTGCTTTGTTTAAAAAAAAAATATATATATATATATATACACACACACACACACACACACACACACACGATAGAGTACAGTATGTATCAGAAACATCCAGTTAAAACAACCTGTAATATTCTCAAAGACATTTATTTCAGAATTTATGTGGCCTCACTAGATTTTCTCAAGATTTCATGAGAACATCTGGACTCTTATATAGGAACAATCTTTCCAGCCTGACACAGTGACACCACAGTCTCTTGGTTCACCCTGCCATCTTAGTAGACACTATAGATTCGTACAATTCCTATGATTCTTGCAGTTTGTAAAGGTTTGTTGTATTAATTTTCTATTTCTACATAACAAATTACCACAAAGTTAGATGCTTAAAACAATACCCATTTATTAGCTCACAGTTCTATAGGTTAGTAGGTCTGATATATTGAGTTCTCTGCTTAGGATAACCAAGGTGACAGCCAGCTGAGTTTCTTGACTGGAGTCTTCGGGTAAAAATCTGCTTCCAAGTTCATTCTTGTTCTTGGCAGAATTCAATTCCTTGTGGTTGCAGGACTGCGATCCTGTTTCCCTGCTAGCTGACAGCCATACCCTACTCTAAGCTACTAGAGGCCCCCTGTACTTCTTGATATGTAACCCTATTAATCTTCAAGCCAACAATGGCACACTGAATACTTCTCATTCTTCTCTCTCTGACTTGTTCATCTGGTACCAACTGGAGAACACTCTGCTGTTAAAGACCTCAAGTGATTAGGTTAGGTCCAGCTAAATAATCACCTTAAGGTTAACTGTGCCATTTAATAACCTATCCATGGGAAGTGGATGTGGCTCAAGCAACTGGGCTCTCGCCTACCACATGGGAGGTCCGTGATTCTGTTCCCGGTGCCTCTTAAAGAAGACTGCGAGCTGGTGCAATGGGCAGGCACAGCAAGCTGATACAACAAGATGACGCAACAAGAGACACAAGAAGAAAAACCTAACAAGAGACACAACAAAGCTGGGAGCAGAAGTTCCTGGTGTCTCCATAAGAGGACGAGCAGGATGGCAAGCAGGTGCGATGGGCAGGTGCAGTGAGCTGACATGACACGATGATGCAACAAGAGACACAAGAGGGAAAACATAATAAGAGACACAACAAAGCAGGGAATGGAGGTGGTTTAAGCGATTAGGTGCCTCCCTCCCACATTGGAGGTCCTGGGTTCAGTTTCTGGTGCCTCCTAAAAGAAACAAAGACGACGAATAGACACAGCAAGTGCAAACAACGAGGGGGTGGGTAGAGAGAAATAAATAAATCTTTAAGAAAAAATAAATAATAAATAATAAATCTATCCATGGGAGTAAAATCTGTCATATTCAACAATCCTGGGAGTAGGGCAAGAACTTCTTGGGGACATCTTAGAATTCTGCCTACCATATTTGCATACGTGTTTTGGGCTCTCATTTATGAGACCCTAAGAATATTGAGGGGAGGATAATGCCTGGCATATAATAATACTTAGTAAATACTGGTTTTTATATTATCAGTGACTAAATATTAATGTTAAAGGTTATGTATAGGTACTAAAATCTTATCAGTTTTAAATCTCGTATCTAGTACAGTATATGATTAATAGAACAGTCTTGGTAAATGTTTAGATAAATAAATGAGAATAAATATTTAATTAGATAATTCAAGGCTGTGTCCTTTATTCTGATATTGTGTATGCACAATATTTTTCTAAAATCATGTATAATTCAGTTTGCAATTTCTTTGAAGTTTTAATAAAACGATAGAGTACAGATATTGTTTTCTAGTTTTTTATTGCTGTTTTAAATTTTTTTTCAAATTGCTTATTCATACAAATATCTTCTATATTTTTTCCTATTATGAAGAAAGGAGCCCTGGAATAAAAGAAGAATGCTGGTTTCAGATCTTGGCCCTACCATTAACTGGGTGTGTGTGTGATACGTTCTGTATTAGTCAGCCAAAGGGGTGCTAATGTAAAATACCAAAACTGGGTTGGTCTTTATAAAGGGTATTTATTTGGGGTAGAAGTCCACAGATACCAGGCCATAAAGCTTTAAGTTTCTTCTCTCACCAATGTTCATTGCCACGTGTTGGAGCAAGACAGCTGCTGGCGTTTGCCAGGGTTCAGGCTTCTGGGGTTCCTCTCTTCCCGGTGCTGCGTTTCTCTCCGGGCTTAGCTCCTGTTTCCTCCACAAGGTCAGCTGTAGACGATTAGGCAAACGGCTTGCTTCTCTTCCCCTGGCGCCTTCTTTCCAACATCAAAACTGCTTCTCAAAAGACTACTTCTCAAAAGACTGCTTCAACTGTCCTTTGCCTTGCCTTTTATATTCAATTCCCCACCCACCAAGGGGTGGGGCTCAACGCCCTAATCCTAACCTAATCATGCCCAGATTAACAGATCAGTTTACAAGCATGATTCAATTATATTTTTGGAATTCATAATTACATCAAATTCCCCAACGGTTACACGTTCCAATGACCTATGTTACAATTTCCTAACCATGTGCCTTGCAATTTTGATTCCAGTGTCCAACAGAAATATTTCAACTAAAGGAGTAAATACTTGAAGCTAGGCAACAGAGGTATTAACCATTTTCTCCTAGCAGATGGATGCCAGCAACACCTTCTAAGACAAATTTATCTTTGGAATTGAAAGTCTACTACCCTGGGACTATCTAATGCTAATGTTTTCCTTCCAGTTTGAATAGCTTTTTAACCTATAGTTTTGAGTGATGGATGGTGGCATTGCAATATAATGACATTTGCTCAGCTTTTATTGACAATCTGCTTTAAAAAAATAGATTAGTAGATACTTATCCCATCAGAGAGCTTTTCTGCATAATGATGTCACTGTAATCAGGTTGGGTAATGCAATTCTCTGCTTAGATGAATTGGTAATGTTCATCTAGAGAGGTCATTCTCATCTAAGATGATATATGTGGAGGCTTCTAGAAGATGGTATTTTAAAGAATGCCATGTGAGGAGGGGTAATATGACTTATTCACCGTCTCTGACATTCTAATACAGAATAGGTTTTTATCTAATATTTCCTAATGTCTTTGACCATAGAAGCCCCACCCCTTTTTGTCATCACAGAATACCCAATAAATTTCACAGAACACAGTTTGAGAAAGGCTGATTTCTTCTAATCTAAGAAACTAAGACCAACTCTTAGGAGAACCATGGAGTGTTATTAGAAGTAGCTTTAGACATCACCTGGTTGAACCACCTTTTTACAACTGGAAAAACTGAGGCCCTTGGGGATTGAGGATTGAAGAGATTTGCCCAAAATAGTGAGTTAGTAGAAGAACTTGAGTAAGAATAACCCAGGTGTCTCGTTTTTCATGTCTGTGCTTTACTATAATGCAGTTCTTAACAAACTGGTAAAACATCCTGATGGAATTCATTTCCCTAAACTTGGGATATAATGAGGGTTTATAAATTTGGTTGGCTTAAATCTCTCCCTTTACCCTTCTCCTTTGCCAAGTGGTAGAAAGCCCGTTCACAGCAACGGTCCTTGGACACTATAGCTTGAAGGGAATGTGGACCTCCAAGCTTTCTGCCTTCATCTTTCGGTGTTGTCATCACAGGGTGGTTGCCACCCCGTCCCCCCACCACCCAACTCCAAGAGATTTGGTCCATAACACCGTACCTAGTGCTTGTACCTTTGGAATTGGTGCCTCCTCCTTTTGGCAACCATATTATCAATCTTCTTTCTATGTTAGTGTCTTATTTCTTCGTTAAACTTTATTGCTTGCCAAAGATGACATCACTGGGATTAGGACACGGGAGGGCTTACTGCAGATTCTGACGAAGTTCAGATTTTAAATGTCAGTTTAGCTCAGTAAAGGTATTAGAATAGCTGGTGATAGTTTTATAAAAGCTACACATTATCCCCTAGTCTCTTGGTTTGTCTGCCTTTTACATGTCACTCCACAAACCCTTTTGAGTCTGTCACATCCAATGTGATCACACAAATACCACCCTTCTCTTTTAGTATTACAGTTTAGGGCAAGGAAGTGATCACTTTATTGGTCTATGAAGACCAAGATGAAAAGAAACCATCTACAAAATGGTACGTAATGCCTTTGCCTGGACTGATAACAAGTAAAGCTTTCTAATAAATGTTCTAAGCCTCCAGAATCATTTTGCTTTGTTTCACCAGCTTGTGGGCCTGCCGAGGGTTGTAGAACAGACTGCATTCTAATGTAATCCTCTTTTCCCATCTCCATGCTCAGTTCAGCCTACACTGATGAGGTTGAAGTACCTTTTCTTTTTTTTCCATTATTTCTTGGCATCATTTAAAGTTAAATACCCTTTCTGCTTTCAATACCAAAAAGGGGGCAAAATACAGGTGCTTTAAGGCATAAACAGAATTCTTAATTTTAAAATATGCAATTAAAATGTGATATTTTGAGTCCCAAGCACCTTGCTTTTTTTTTTCTAAGTCTGCTGATTTTCTCTTTAGAAAGGATCAACTAGAGACTGACCCTAGAGATTGGAATATTACATTTATTAGAAACCTAGAAAGGCCATTCAAAAGGGGAGTAAAATGGGACTTTCCCAACTGTCACGATTTTGCACCTATTCTAGGTGCCTGTTGGTCATTTAACAGCAGAGGAGGTCAGAGAGCAATCACAGCTTGATTTTCCTACCTGGAGACAAGGTAGCAAAATAGCACTAGTAATGGTAGAGGCTTGGTTTTTGTTTGTTTCATAAGCCTTGCTGCCTAATTGGAGAGTGGCAGGGAGGAGTCAGCACAGGTTTTGCACATCTTTTAAAGGGGGCACTAAGGATGAACCAGAGCTTTAGGTTCTCCTTGCTTCTTCTCAAGACCTGTTCACATAAGCTGGAGGCTGTTTGCTGCAGTGGGTTTCTCACTCTGCCAGTAGACCTGTTACTCTCTTCAAGCCCAGGCTATTTTCCTCAAGAGCTGGTCCCTTCCAGCAGTGCTTGGAGGGTCTGCTCACTCTTACGTAGCAGGGCAGGCAGATGCAGGGCCAGGCACACCTCTGTCTTCTGCACCATCCCCTGCTTGGCTCCTTGGTTCCTGGCACTGAGTGGTCTGCAGTCCAGAAGAGTCCTCGTGCTGGTATACTTAGGATGGCAGCAGTTGAATTTTGGCTTTCTCTCCTAGGGAAAGGGGCATATACCTTTTCATTTGACAGAAGGAAAATAGATAGTGTCTTGGCCTGACTGCCTTTGTTGTAGTTTTATGCATAAGTTAGCACTGTGTTTTAAACTTTTTTTCATTACACTGTCTTTGCAATGATGTTGTAAATGCAAGAAATCACTTAGCTTTAAAAGGTGAGTGGTTTGGTCTTATTTATGTGAAGACCCTTTTTAACACATCAAGAATTAGGTGCATCAGCAGGTAGTGTCTGGGATGAGGATCCACCATGATAACTGCTTAAGATGTTCCCTTAAGCTCTGTCTTTAAAATTATCAATATGAATGTCATAATTATATATATATATTTTGTGGAAAATTTCTCCTAAGTATAAGTTATTGTGCAAAATATAGTATCATTGAAGCAAATGATAGCTTAACTTTTAGTTTAGAAATCCTAAAAGATAAAAATTGTATAACATATGCATTAAAAGTTTTTTTTTGTTTTTTGTTTTGAAACAATTTATTGAAGTATATCATTCATACATGAACATACATAAACTGTAAGTGTTCAGTAAACATTGTGAACTTACAAAACAAACATGCATAACATCATACAGGGCTCCCACACAAACATCCTGCATTGTTGTGAAACATTTGTTAACAAATCATGAAAGAGCATCGTTAAAGTATTACTACTAACTATAGTTCGTATCTTCCTCCCCTATACATTTTTTTTAAGGATTTATTTATTTATTTTTATCCATTTTTACCACCCCCACCCCAAGTTTTTGCTGTTTCTGTGTATATTCGCTGGGTGACTCTGTGTCTGTTTCCCGCCCTCTCTTCTCATCCTTCTCCTCCTGACTTCACTGGGATTCAATCTTCAGAACCTCCGATGTGGGAGAGAGGCGTCCTACTGCCTGCGCCACATTAGTTCCTGGTTTTTCGATGCGTCTCATCTTGGCTCTCCCTTGTGCCACTCTCCTGTTACGTCATCATCTTGTGTGGCTCGCAAGGCCTGATGGCTCACCTGTGCACGGGGCCTGGTGGCCCACGCGCCTTCTATATTTTTCTTTTTTTAAAATTTTTACTGGGAGGTCCCAGGGATCGAACCCAGGTCCCTCCATATGGGAGATGGACGCCCAACCACCCAAGCCACATCCGTCCGAGCCACATCCGTCCCCCTGCTATATCTCTTAAGGTTGACCAAAGATACCCAAAGTTACAGTCTTTTCCCATACAGGATGATCATATAATAAATCAGGCTTAGTTTATCACCAGCATTCCAAAAACCAGACCTAGGGAGAAAAATTAGGTCTGGGGACACATGCATGGTTTCTAATATAGCAAATGTTTAGCCTACACTGATTATTGCAAAATCAGGACAGCGAGAATATTCGCATTAAAAGTTTGTTTTATTTAATTTTATGTATATGTGTAAAGTGTTAGGTTAAAAAAAATTCTTTTCATTTATCCATTTAAACACCTTATTACTTGAATACTGTGTTAACAGGTCTGAAACAGTGGTCGATTTTGTAACATAGCTCTTTAACCCAGAAAGCACCCACACCTCAGCTGTGCTGAGTGATGCTGCTGTCAGCCAGGAGCCAGAGGTTAGTGGGACATGACAGCCGTGCCCTCCTGGCACCTTTGTGCCTACCAAGATGCCAGTTCCTCAAAGTGGTTTTTGATGGTTTTTAACCTTTAAAACCCTTTGGTGGTCACAAACCTCTGATCATAAAATGAAAATGAAAACACAATTGAGTTTTAAAACTCTACTGTGGTAGACTAATTAAGCAGTTGTTTTCTGTGTATATAAAGTTTTCTCAAACACACCACTATAAGTGTGCTCGTTGTCACTTTAAATGTCAACTATGCCCTATTTTTGTCTTCTATCAGATGAACTATTGGTGTAATTGCACACCAAAAGTAAGCCAAGCAGTGCATTATACTAACTGGATCCCTGCTTCTGTGAGCAAAGGAAAGATGGAACAACTCGAAGATGAGAGCCTAGTTTTCTCTTTTGTCTAGACTGTTTCTAAATCTAGTGACCTAGGATTCAAGCTATTAATATCAAGTAAAACTTTGCCTCAGATTGGCTCAGGGGAGTTAGCTAATCTGAACCTAGTGATCTTGTGTAATGCTTGAAAACTAGTCCTCTTTCTGCCACTCCCTAATTATAGTAAAGCACAATTGCAGTCGAGTGACAGTTGAGAAAAAGGTCAGTATAGTCTATGTTATATAATAATGAATGTTTTCAGCCACCTTCTCCTAAACTAAAATTTATACTGGAGTGGACAGTACTCCATTATGTAGACTTATCAACTTTGCTAAGTGCTTTTTAGATTGCTTAACAGTTTTTCAAGATTTTAAAAGATGTATAAGGTTAAGTTTGCAAATACAGTGGGAATGCTGTGTATCTTTTGAAGTGATAAAAATCCCTGTTGGAATTTTAAAAGAAATATGTTGTAATAATGCTGTTGTAAGTAACATTTTAATGTCTCTTTGCCTGTTTTCTATTTTAGCACATTCTTTGTGGTGAATGTTCATAGCATTATAATTGCTTAGCCACTGGGTGATAATATTTGTTAGTGGAAATTGGAAAGTTTACTTGTGAAATTCTGCAGAATTCCTTTTTCTATTTCCAATATTTGCTGACAGTAAATAAAAATTTTCAAGCCATTGATGTAATAATAATAATTTAAAAAACTGGTAAAATCACCTACCTACTCTGAACTAGAAGCCCTTCTTTGTTGAAGACGGCAATACTTTTAACATTGACTATTTCAATTTGGGGACAGGAGTAGGAGAAGAGCTTTGACTTAAAGTTTTATGTTTGAAGAATGTCCCCAGATAGTAAGCTTTTTCTAAATCTAGTTCCCTTATTTTTGTATACAGAGTTCCTCTTTTAACTAAAGGTCTCTTCTTATTCCCCTTCTCCCCTAAGGAGTAAAAGCTGATAAGTCATCAGACTCCAGTATAAACTAATTCGGTCATCTGCTTTTTAACAACTGTTCTATAGGAATGGGAGCTCCAGGGCGGAAGGGGGTGGGGAGGAGGTACCTTGCATCCCTCATAAATTATTCAGTGTTTGTCTTTTTATTTTTCAGACATAATCAGTTTAGAAGCCCACTTCCCCAGAGCTTTTCTTGACCATCTACTTAAAAGAGAGAGAAGAGGCAGAAAGCATTGAGAAAGGCTGTGTATGTGTAGAAAATTCCAATCTCTATCCCTAATACTGGGTTGTCCAGTAAAAAATAAATGTGAGCTTTATGCCCAGTGAGGTTTGCAGGCTGCCCCTTCTCATAGTCTGAAAATCCATCCTTAGATACTATTCTTTCACATGTTGAAGGTTTTTCATTCTAGCTTTCTCTTATCAGAAAATGCTACTAGAAATCACATTAAAGGAATTATTTTGTAGGAAAGTAGAATAGAGCAGACTCAGGATAGGAACATGTTTGGGGAGTCAGGGGGCAGAAAAGTGTGAAGGCAAGAAACACAAAGAAAGGCACAGAAGAAAGAGTTTCCAAAAAGCACAGTTGTGGTAAGAGCCTGGACTCTGAAATCACCAGACTTCTAATTTTGAGCTATGTAATCTGAGAGGTGGTATATAATCTCTCTGCATTTGTTATCTGATCTCTAAAATGAGAAAAATACCACCAATATCCAGGATTATGAAAATAACATAAAACAAAATATGGGTGTATCATACCATATATTGTGATATCATATTATACTCAAATTGATTAGAGTTTGCCTCTAGGAAATGAGATTGAGAAAGTTTTGTACTTTCTTCTTTTTGTTTTGAAAGTCTGAAATGACTACATAGTATCAGAAAATCAGAAAATATATTTCTACTTTAATAAAAAAGGAAATACAAGAAGTGCCCGACATTTAATAAGTGCTCAGGATATGTTATTTCTCTTTTCACGTCTCCTTTCCTTCCTTTTCCAGCACATACCTCCACCTCTGTACTTCTTTCATTTTTCTCCTTGAGACTAGTTCTTTCTTCTGTAAGAGAATAAGATACAACTATATAGACAACTCTTCTCCTGGGTTTGGGGTAGATATAGGGTGAGAAGGGGAACTCTATCTGTCTAGGCAATCTGTAAGAAGCAGTAAAGAGATTAAGGAATCAGGCTTACAAGAAATTCAGATTTAAATTTGTATCCTGGGTTCTACCATTTACTAGCTGAGTAACAGTAACCTAAGGCAAGTTATTTGATGAAACTTCAGATTTTTGCTTTTTAAAATGGCAATAATTATAATACTTAACTTATGAGGTTGTGGTCTGTACAAACTTAGCATAAAGTATGGCACATTGTGACACTCAATAAATGTTAGTTGTCATTATTATCATCATCATCATCAATATTATCGTCATCTCATTCCATCCAGATCCCCTTCAGGTCTTTAGGCAACCCTAAATGAACTTTTTTTTTTTTTAAATTAAAGCAGTTGTAGGTTTAGAGAAAAATCATTTAGGAAGTACAGAGTTCCCATATACCCTTCCTTCTAGATCCAATGAACTTTTAAAGAACTGGCAATTCTGAAGAAGTCCTATAGGATGGGTCAGGAGAAGTGCTCTTCATCTTTTAGCAGGTCTTGCTTTTTTTTTTTTTTTTAGATTTATTTATTTATTTTATTCCCCCCACCCCCACCCCCGTTGTTTTTGTACTCACTGTCTGCTCTCTGTGTCCATTTGCTGTGTGTTCTTCTGTGTCTGCTTGTCTTCTCTTTAGGTAGCACAGGAAACCAAGCCTGGGACCTTTCAGAGTGGGGGAGAGGTGCTCAATCTCTTGCACCACCTCATCTCCCTGGTCTGCTGCATCTCTTATTTTCTCTCCTCTGTGTCTTTTTTGTTGCGTCATCTTGCTGCACCAGCTCTCTGCTCAGGCCAGCACTCCATGCGGGCCAGCTTGCCTTCACCAGGAGGTCCTGGGAATCGAACCATGGATCTCCTATATGATAGAGCCATATCCACTTCCTGTGGTCTTGCTTTTTAGATCTTTCTTTTCTTTATCTTAAATAGAATTTTTGACTCGAAAGCTTTGAGTTTGCTATTGGTATCAATATATTGCGCATTCTGCCAGTCTCCAACCAGTCTTGATTAGTGGTTTTTTTTCTTATGGTGACATTTTTTTTATTAGAAAAGTTGTAGGTTTACAGAAAAATCATGAATAAAATAGAGAGCTCCCGTATAACATTCATGTGCTACATTTGTTACAACTCGTTAAAGAACATTTTTATAATTGCGCTATTAACTATAGTCCATTGTTTACAATAGGGTTCATTTGCTGTTTGTATTGTATAGTCCTATGTTTTTTTTTAAACTTTTATTCTAGTACCATATATACAACCTAAAATTTCCTCTTTTAATCATACATACATAATTCAGTCCTATTAATTACATTCACAATGCTGTGCTACTATCACCACCATTTATTACCAAAAATTCAGTTGGGTTGTTTTTTGTTTGTTTTTTGTTTTAAAGACTTACTTTACTTATTTCTCCCCTCCCCCTCATTGTTTGTGCTCGCTATCTGCTCTCTGTATCCACTCATTGTGTGCTCTCTGTGTCTGCCCATCTTCTCTTTAGGAGGCACCGGGGACCGAACCCAGGACCTCCCACGTGGGAGGAAGGTGCCCAATTGCCTGAGCCACATCCGTTCCCTGCTTTTTATGTTTCTCATTGTGTTTCCTTGTTAGGTCTCCTTGTTGCATCATCTTGTTTCGTTATCTTGTTGCTTCAAATCACGGTGCCAGCCCATCATGTCAGCTCACCATCTTGCTTATATTCTTTAGGAGATACCAGAAACCGAACCTGGGACCTCCCATGTAGTAGGTGGGCACCCAACTGCTTGAGCCACATCTGCCTCCCTTGAGTTGTTTTTTAAGTTAGAGAAATCTGGAAGTCCTTAGCCATCAGTTCACTGTGCTGGGCCATTTGAGAAATCTCTGGGGTTAATGACTATTGTTCCATGTTGAAGAATCAGAGAATCTTTAGCCAGTGTACACGATGGATCATTTTGGGATCCCCATACATCAAATCGCTGAGAAAAGAAGTCTTGGTGCCTGATAAAATGAAATGTAATCTAGAACATAACATCACTGATATGTCAGGCAGGCTTCAGGAATGTAACTTTCAGAAACTACAAGGAAGTTGGGAAAAAATCCTAGATAAGATTCCTGGGCAAATTATTGATAGCTTGCTTCCCGAGAAGCTTGGCTAAGAGGCACAGCAATGCATCTTTCTAGTGTTTCTTTTTGAAAATATAAGTAAATGAATATATATCCATATTTTTCCTTTAAATAAGAGCATATTATACATACTATTCTTTACCTTGTTTTTTTTCACTTATTATATCTAGGAGATAAGTCCTTATCAATACATAAAGACCCTCCTTATTCCTTTTAACAGTTGTATAGCATACCATTATGTGGATGAATCATTATAATGGACATTTGGACCTTTTCCAATCTCTCACTATTACAAATAATATGGACTTGGATTTTGATGCCCAATTGAGAACGAGATATGAAACCTTAGTCCTGAAGGCAGACATTGGAAGAAAGATTCTGGTATAAAGCTGGGTTACACACACACAAAAATAATAATGACTATTTTGGTGAGTATAAAAACAATACAATAACACATAAGATAGAAAGAAGCAACCATAGTAAGACTGTTGAATTATTCCGGAGGAGAATAAATAAATTGATTGAATTTAGATTTTAAGTCAACTGCAAGTATAAAATTTTAAGGATATCCACTAAAGTTATACAAACAGAATGCATAACTTCCAAATTAATGGACAGAAAAAAGTGGAATTAAAAAAAACTCTTGGAATCCTGTAGACGGCAGGAAAGAAAAAGGAAATTACTAGAAAAAGCAGGATAGCAAACACAAAACAAACCAGTAGAAATTAATCCAACATATCAGTAATCATAATAAATATAAAATTTCAAGTTAAAACAAATATTGACAGATTGATTTTTCTAGTCCATTTACATGCTATCTACAAGAAAAACACCTAAAATACATGAACAGAGACAGGTTAAAAGTTAAGAGATGGGGGAGTGGGCATAGCTCAGTGGCTGAGCGCCTGCTTCCCATGTATGAGGCCCCAGGTTCAATCCCCAGTACCACCCCCACCTCCCAGCAAAAAAAGTTAAGGGATGAAAAAAAGATATATTAGACTAAATATCAGACAAAATATAATTAAAAGCAAAAAACACTGATAGAAGGACAATAAGGCTCATTACATACATTTAATAGGAACAACATGGCAGGAAGATACTTAGAAACATATACAGCCCTAATTCAGCTTTCAAATACATAAATCAAAAGCTGACAGAATTGCAAGAAGAAACTGACAAGCCTGTAATTGTAGTGGTAGATTTTAACAAACCTCTCTAGGTAATTAATAGATTAAGAAGAAAATTGAAAGTACAAAAATATATGTATAATAATTAGCAAGATTGATCCAACAAATGTTCTTGATACCAACAATTAAACACTATATACTATTCTCCAGCACACATGGAACATTTATAAAAATTGATCTACCTAAGGCTTTATTACAAAGCAAGGCTTAACAAATTTCAAAGACTCGATCCCTGACTCCTATATACCAAATTAGAAATTAATATAAAAATATTATTAAATAATCTATTTTTTTTTTTGTAAAAGATATGTTAGGATGTGACCTCTTGCTCCCTGATTTCGTACATGCTCAAATACCATCACCGCAAGGCCACAGAACATTCCTTCTCCAACGGTCGGACACTTCTCAGAACATTATGCCCTACTCTGAAATAGCTAATTGGTACTTTCCCACCCTGAATCTTCCCGTCACACCTACGTGCCCCTTCTGTAAACCCACCCAGTTCTCCCAGCTCAAAAGGAGCACTCCCAACCTAGATGGGTGGACTGAAGTCTCACTTCAGACTCCTGCCATGCCGGCAATCTATTAAACTCCTGCCTGAATCTTGATCTGTCTCTGAGTCTCATTCACCTGGGAACCAACAAGATAACAGAATGAACACAAATATTTCACTGTGTTACTTTCAAAAATCCAGCTATAATAAGTGTAAAGGGTTGCTTAGTTCTGTTTTGTTTGTTTGTTTGTTTGTTTGTTTGTTTGTTTGTTTTAAAGTATAAATCCACAGGACAAAGAGAATAGAAGGAATGACAGCCATGACATTTTGGACTTTGTAAAACGGAAGGAGGAGTGGTAACTGAGTTAACAGACTTAAGAAGGCCAAATCCTAAGCCATCAGTGGGGAAAGCAGAGAAGCAGTCTGGCTTATATCACAGAACCTCCAAAGTCTCAGGAACAGTGGCAGCTGGTTTCTGGAAATGGAAGTAAAAGTAAATATGAGCAGATGGATTGCATGTCAACAAGCCATTAGGCCCCTCCATATCCTCTCCACTACTATTCTTGGTTGGGTAACCCATTCCCTCAGTATTCTACCCTTCTTCCAGGCAGAAAACTGAAAGTAGGGATACTTAATTGATAACAGGGGAATTAGGTTAAAGTTTACTTTCTAATTATTAAGAAACCCCAATCCAGAATCCTGGGAGCCAGGATTATACCCTCCCAGGAAGACAAGTGAGAGGGCCTTCTGAACTATTCAAGAAAAAAAAGATCTAAAGATACTGACACATCAATCAGGTCCAGCTGGATCATCCTACAGTGTAGACCACAGTAGATAAGCTCCACCCAAATGCAGAGAGCCTTCAGCCTTTAGTGCCCCATCTTTAGATTTCAGGAGGCAGTTGAGAATAATAAAAATTTTAGCAGACATTACAGAAAGAAAGAGATCAAACTCACGAACAACAACAAAAAGCAACCTGGAGAAATAGAGACTATGCAGGGAAATGAAAACTTTAAATGCTATAATTACTATCCTCAGAGAGGTAATAGAAAATATCACATCTATAATGCAAAACACGATTTTAAAAAAGGAATAATCAGAGCAAAACAAATAGTTCTTAGAAATAAAAAATACAAATAGTAGAAGTCCAGAAATAAACCCTCACATTTACAGTCAATTGATTTTCATAGGGTACCAGCACAATTCAAAGGGAAAAAAACAGTCTCTATAACATATGGTGCTGGGACAACCGGCTATCCACATGCAAAAGAATGAATATGGAGTCTCCCATCTTACACCACATACAAAAATGAAGTCAAAATGTAACAAAGACATAAATGTAAGAGCTAAATATATAAAATTCTTAGAAGAGAACGTGGGCCTAAATCTTCATGACCTTGGATTAGACAATAGTTTCTTAGATATGACACCAAAAGCACAAGTAACAAAAGAAAATCTAGATAAATTAGACTTCATCAAATAGCATTTGTGCTTCCAAGTATACTATAAAAAAAAAAAAAAAAAAGAAAGAAAGAAAGAAAAAAAAATTGGGGCGGGGAGGTGTAGCTCATTGGTTAAGCACCTGTTTCACATGCACAAGGTCCCGGTTCAATCTCAGGTACCTCCTAAAAAAATTTTTTTTTAAATTAAAAAAAGTATACTATCAACGAAGTGAAAAAACAAGTCAAGAATGGGAGAAAGTATTTGCAAATTATATATCTCATAAGAGTCTGGTATTTAGAATATATAAAAACCTCTTACAGAGGCCCTACCCCATCAAGATGGTTGGGTAAAAAGCTCCAGGGCTTTGCCTCCCCACAGAAGCTTTGAACAGTCAGCAAGAACTGGCAGAAACCTCTTTCTCAAAACTCCAGTAAACGGTTAAAGGATTGAATAAAAGGGTCAGCACTGAATCAAGAAAAAGGCATCCTTGCTGACCCCTCTTGTGAGCCTTCCTATACTGGTTCCTGAAGGAGCAGAGTAACTCTCGTGCACATACTGGGAACATGTATATCTGGCACAATCTATCTGGTGGCAACCAAAGGCAATCAGGTTCGTTGAAGGCTCAGCAACCCAGAACTTGTCCTGAATATAGAAGGCAGTTCACAGAGCTCTCCTACAGAATGCTATGGGAGAGGAGTCAAGTCATGGCTTCCTGGGGCAGCAGATTACTGGCTCTGGCATATAAGTGCAGTGCCCAAGACTTTGAGGAAACTGTTGCCTAGCGAAGAGGAAACTTTGGTATAAGTGTATATGGGGGGATTCCTACAGCCATACATACAGAAAGGATCAGGGAGGCCACTATGCTCTAGCCTTGAGCTATTCTCTAAAACTCATTGTATGGATAAGCTCTGAAGGGTAACACTCAAATGGAGCAATCTGCAAAGACTGGGAAAGGTGTGTTCTTTTTTTCTTCTTCCTCCTCCTCCTCCTCCCTCTTTCCTCCCCTCCCCTCCCCTTCCTCCTCTGCCTCTTCCCCTCCCCTCCTCACCCCCTCCCTTCTTTCTTTTTTCTTTTGTTAGACTCCTGGCATTCAAGAAAAGTTCTGTCATAACACTAGCTAAATACAAGCTTAAAGAACAGACACCTCAGAGTCAAAATTCCAGCAGTTAACATGTTAAAATATTAAAATATCTAGGTTTCAGCAAAATATTATAAAACATACAAAGAAATAGGAAGCCATGGCCCAGGTAAAGGAGAATATTAAAGCATTAGAAATCATCAATGAGGAAGATCAGACCTGGGACATAGTAGACAAAGACTTTTTAAAAATGGTTCTAATATGATTAAAGAACTAAAGGAAAACATGGACAAAGAACTAAAGGAAATCATAAAAATGATAGATAAACATAAAAATATCAATGGAGAGATGGAAATTTTGAAAAGTAAGTAAATAGAGCTGAAAACCAGGAATTAAAAATTCCCAACAGGGGTTCAACAGATATTGGAGCTGGCAGAAGAAAAAATCAGAGAACTTAAAGATCAGATAATTGAAACCATACAGTCTGAGAAGTAAAAAGAAAAAAGAATGAAGAAAAGTGAACAAAGCCTGAGGAACTTGTGGAACGCTATCAAGCATACCAAAATACACATTGTGAGACTCCCAGAAGGAGAAGAAAGAAGAAAGAGACAGAGAATATTCAAAGAAATAATCACTTGTCACTTCCCAAATTTAATTTAAGACATGAATATACACATCCCATCCAAGATGCTCAACACAATACAATCAGGATAAACCCAAATAGACCCACACTGTGACATATTTTAATCAAACTGTTGAATTTCAACTATAAAGAAAGAATTCTGAAAGCTGCAAGAGCGAAGCAATGTGTTATGTACAAGGGAGACTCAGATTAAATGCCAATTTCTTATCAGAAACCACAGAGGCAAGAAAGAAGAGGGAAAACATATTTAAAGTGCTGAAAGCAAAAAATTGCCAAGCAAGAATTCTATAGCCAGTAAAACTGTCTTTCAAACATTAGGGAAAGATCTAAACATTCTCATATAAACAAAAGCTGAGGGAGTTCATTACCCCTAGACAGGCCCTACAAGAGAGGCTAAAGAGAGTTCTATGGGTAGAAAGGAAAGGACAATAGGAAATAGATTGAAGCAGCATGATGAAATAAAGATCTCTGGTAAGGGTAATGACATGGGTAAATATAAATGCCAGTACTTTGATATTTTTGGTTTTTAACTCCACTTTTTACTTCCTATAGAATCTAAAAGGCAAATTCACAAAATGTAATGATACCTCAGTGGTTTTGGACACAGAATGCATAAATAAATAATTTGTGAAAAGAACTAGATAAACGTGGGAGGACAGAAGATATAGGAAAATATTTTGTGTATGCTATGGGAGTTAAGTTGGTATCAAAGCAAACAAGATTGATATAGATTTAGGGTGTTAAATTTAAGCCCCATGGTCACTACAAAGAAAATACTGGTAAATACACAAGATCATAGAGAAAGTGGAATACAGGTTGCCAGTGGCGGAGAGTAGGGGGAACAGGGAGTTAATGCAAATTGGACTTAAGGTTTCTGTCTGGGGAGATGGGAAAGTTTTGGTAATGGAAGTTGGTGAGGGTACCATAATATTGTGAATGTGATTAATCCCACTGAATGGTATGCTTGGGAGTGACTGAGATGGGAAAGCTTATATTGTATATTAATTCCTGCAATTTAAAAAAAAAAGAAGAAAAAGAGCTAAACTAAAGGATTAATGACAATGAAATGCAATAGGTGAACCTGGATGGGATCTAATACGGAACAATAAAAGGCTCAAAAGGACATTGGTATATATGAAAAACATTGGAATATAGACTGTAAACCTTATATCAATGTTAAATTTCTTGATCTTGATAACTGCACTTAAGATGGTTACAAAAGTGAATAACCTTGTTCTTGAGAAATGCACATGGCTGTATTAATGTTCAAGGAACACTCAAGTGTTCAGAAAACGGACTGATATATAGATGACAGACAGATAGATGAACGGATAGAAAGATGGATCGATAGATGTATAGAAAGAATGATCCCGCAAATGCAGAAAATGTTAAAATGGGTGGGTCTGGGTTTCTGGGGGAGTATGAGTATGTTGGAGTTCTCCGTATACAATTTGAATTATTTTTGTAATTGTCCTGTAAGTTTGAAATTATCTCAAAAGTTTTTTTTTTTTTTTTTTAACTCTCACAACAATAAAAAGACAAATAACCCAATAAAAATAGGAAAAGGATCTGAACAGACATTTCTCCAAGGAAGATATATAAATGGTCAATAGCGATGAAAAGATACACAACATCATTACTCATCAGGGAAATGCAAATCAAAAGCACCATCAGATACCAACCACACCCCCCAAATGGCTGTAATAAAAAAACAATAACAGGGAACTGGATGTGGCTCAAGTGATTGGGCTTCTGTCTACCATATGGGAGGACCTGGGTTCAATCCCCGGTAAAAAAGGCGGACAGGTGAGCCAGGCCCGTGTGGTGAGCCAGGCCCGAGTGGTGAACCACGCAGTAAGATGATGACGCAACAAAAGAGAGATGCAGGGGAGCATCAAGGTGAGATGTGCCAGAAACCAGTAACTGAAGTGGCGCAAGTGACAGGGTGCCTCTCTCCCACATTGGAGATCCCTAGGATCGAATCCCAGTAAAGCCTGGAGGAGAAAAATGAGAAGAGAAAGCAAGAAACAGATATAGAAGATCACCCAGCGAATGGACGCAGACAGCAAGTGGCGGGGGGAGACGATAACAAGTATTGGAAAGTATGTGGAGAAATGGTACACCCACTGTGGAAAACAATCTGGCAGTTCCTCAAAAGACTAAACATAGAGTTACCATATAAGCCAGCAATTCCACTCCTAGGTAGAATACTCAAGAGAAATGAAAACTTACTTTCACACAAAAACTTGTACACAAATATTCATAGCAGCATTAATCATAATAGAAAAGTAGAAACAACCCAAATATCCATCAACTGATAAATAAAATGTGGTATATCCATACCATGGAATATTATTCAGCAGTGAAAAGGAATGAAGTTCTGATAGGTGCTACAGCATGGATGAGTTTTGAAAACATTGTGCTAAGTGAAAGAAGCCAATCACAAAAGACCATATATTGTATGATCCCATTTTTATGAAATGTCAAGGATAGACAAATCTATAGAGGCAGAAAGTAGATTGATGATTACCTAGGGCTGGAAAGGTTGAAGTAAAATGAGGTATGACTGCTAATGGATATAGAATTTCTATAAATTTAAAATTGTTCTAAAAATTAAGTTTATTTTTAAAAAATGAAAGTAGGGGTTTCAATATAGAAGCAAAAATGAACAAAATCTCACTTCTGAAAATGGAGAGATAATTGGAGACAATTGTTTTAGAAAAAAAAGATCCAGAGGAGGAAAAAAATTGAATTAAACTATAAGACATGAATTGAGTATATTCACCAAAACTCTTGGAGGCATTGGTAGAAAATCTGTCTGGCTCTTACGTAAATTGGATAGCATACTTGTATAGCAGTTGAGTTTTTTCAGCCCAACTAATTCCCCTTGCCCACCCCAACAACATATGTGATCTCATAGATGACCAAGATACTACCTCAAATAGTAGGAATCCTGAGGGCTCTGGAGACACCCAGGACCTACGGTCATGGCAGATAGCTCTGGAATTTGGTGCCTTGCCAGTGGGCCCTACTTTGGCGTATGTGCTCCTGAATGTGACAGAGTTGGACTCAGTTGTGACTTTTCTACACATGCCTTTTCTGTCCCTTTTATTTGAACCTATAGTTGGTGCCGGAGTTGGTAGGTGTACCTCCAAGAGACTCTAATCTCTGGACTGTCCATGTGTCAGCTGGGACACATAAAATTCAACGGAGTTGCAATATCTACTCTCCAGTTCATTGGACTCACCCAGGACAACTAACAAGGAGATGATGACCGACAACAACCAGCCCAAGGAACCGAGAGAGTCCACAACTGCAAGCAAGAGAGTCCCATCCATCTGCCCCATGGGATCAAAGCCTCCTCTCAATTAGAGGTGGGATGGGCAACATCATCCCAAAATCCTCAGAACTTACTGGTATTCTACTATAGACTTACTGTGATTCTAGCAATGGAAGAAACTATATCATTCATGTGGAGGCAGTGGCCACTAGAGGTTCTGAGGGCAGGGAGAGGGAAATACAGGTGAATAATGGGGGCATTTTGGGGAATTGGGAATTTTCCTGAATGACATTACAATGACAGATACGGGCCATTACATATCTTGCCATAACCTACAAAATTGTGCAGGAGAGAGTGTAAACTATAATCCATGCTTAGTGGCAATGCTCTAAAATGTTTTCATCAATTGTAATGAACGTCCCACACTAATTAAAGATGTTGTTAATGTGGGAAAATGTGGGAGGTGTGGGAAGCGGGGCATATGGGAATCCCCTATATTTTTATGTAACATTCATGTAATCTAAACAACTTTAAAATATATATATAAATAAATAAAAATATATTTTAAAAATTAAAAAAAAAGTGTATATCAGAATATTTCTCAAATGTAGAATATGGAAATAAATATGGAGTCCCAACATCACAGAGTTACATTCAGAATGTAGTTACATTCAGAATCTGTAGAGCAATTCTGTTAAAGAATCTTTTCACAAGTTTTGTTAAATTCTGTTTCACATCTTCCTAAGGGAGAAAGGCCAGATGCAGACTTTAGCAAAGGAAAAGGAACAGAACAAGTCCAAGTCAAGATTTTAACCAAGGACATTAGGGGATAAAGAAAAAAAGTTACACCTCTTACTATTTCCTTTGACTGGTAGACCATCACCTCCCTTTCTTTGTGAAAATTCTTTCCATCCTCCAAGACCACGTCTTCTGTTTCTCTGTAGTCCATATTATGTATGTTCCTTTTTTGAACTGCTCTAATAAATTTAGTGGGCAACACTATTTTGGTTCTTAATTATGAGTCTTTTAGAATATTAAATTTATGGATTATTTGGGATATCTACATACCATAGCTTCCTTATTGTGAGACTCTATGGAAGAAATTGTTCTTAGTTCTCATTATAAGGAGAAATTGTTCTTAGTTC
>JAKSZT010054338.1:458450-597456 GCA_026826555.1 Tolypeutes matacus | reverse complement strand
AGAAATTGTTCTTAGTTCTCATTATAAGGAGAAATTGTTCTTAGTTCTCATTATTTGCTTCTCCCAAATAATTTGTTTGCATTTAATGGTGCTACAACTCTGATGGGTTTTCTTTCTTTGCTTTTGTTGTAAAGAAGCTGAATGCCAAATTTGCTGTCCATCAGTAGCTAATGTATAGGATCTTATGGGATACATCTATACTGCTCTTACCCCAGCCCCAATTATTTTCTGCTGTATTTTCCCTTGCCTTAACACCATCAATGATTTATTTTTTATACTTCTATTATATGTATTGGGAAGGACTCTTAAATTCTTTGTGAAATGATATCAGCATTTAAATTACGCAAGGGTGTGTGGTTATAGCAGATGTGGGAAGAGCACTAATTAGGAAGTCTGCAGACCTGCGCTCTGGACTTTGCTGCATCACTAGCCATTTATTTTTTCCAGCCTCAATTTCCCCACTTGTGAAATGAAAGAATTACCTTATATAAGAATTTCTAAGGCTCTTTCCTGATCTAAAGTAAGTATGTAAGTCAGTCTCATCCTATTAACTATTTGAAATCTCCCAGGGTGCAGAAAGAGATCTTAGTCTCTTTTATCTTGCTGAACATCTTGCACAGAGCTGAATACCTGTTAAGATCTTATTAAATTCTTTTTTGAATTTAACATTTTTCTAGGTCCTTTTTCCAGCATTCAGAGTCATTGTTATTGAGATTTTCAAGTTGAGATCAGAATGTCATTTTTATTAAAAAATAGAAAGGGACATTTATTTCCCTTATCACTAAGAAATGCAGACTTTTCTATGCTGCAGGCGTTGTGAGCTGTCTGCACATATCCTGGGGCTTTCTCTAGCACTTTGGCAAATAAGTGGCTGCTCTTGTGCCAAAATCACTGACATTTTATTTGGCCCATTTATGAACTGAGTTACTGTAACCTCTGTAGTATGCACTGATATAGTAATATAGCATATGTCAGGTTTTCAGGGAAGAGTTAGCAAGCACAAAAAAATGTTTTGTTGATGAAAAGCAGCATAGGAGGAAATAAAAGAAAAATGAACTTAGAGTTCTAATTTCTGGTTTGGGCTCTGATTTTATTTTATATTATTTTTTTATTTTTTGCAAAACAATAGAGTTTTACTTGATCTGATCTCGAACCATTTTTACGCAATATTTCTGATCTTTTAACCTTAGGTAAATCACTATACCTCTAAAATCCTTAGGTATTTCATCTTCAATCTGAGGAGGTAAACAAGATGATTGCTAAGATCCTTTCCAGGGCTAACATTTAATAACTTGTAAGGTTCAAGTATCTGGTTGAAATACTCAACTTTGCATGGAGATCCAGATGTACTGAGTATCAAGAATCACAATTACTTTCATAACTTGAGTCTAGAGCTCTGAGAGAATCATATTTTCTCTTATACCATACTTCTACAATGACTGCCTCTTCTCTTAGTCTTTCAAATACTAGGAGCTGTATTACCTCCTAGATATACTCACTTCATGATCTTTGTAACTCTAGAACAGCAAAGTTTATATGAAGCCACATAGGTTCAACCTAAAGACCTGAATGGAATTAGTACTGATAGTGTTCAGAAATTTTCAGAATGTCTGTGGTTATCTCCTTAGCTCCTTAGAAAACTTCATGATGGTATAATTGAAGCTTCCCAGAGCTGATAGAGGGGGCATTTCAATTAGCATCAATTTCTTCCTCTCTCCAGAATCATTTCCTTTAGCATATTATATGCTCCAGAATCAAACTTTCAAAAATGAAATAAACCTTAAAAAATGGAAAAAGAAAAGAAAAAAAAAGCTTCAACATCCATACTCCTCTAAGCTACCCTACAATTTCCCTGTTCCCTTCCTAGAAAAACTTCTTAAATTCAATCTGTCTTCATGACTTCATCTCCCAAGCATTCTTTAAATTTTAAAAATTTAATTTGAATGTACTCAACTATAATAAATGCATTTGGTATGTACCTACTACTTGATATTGCTGTCTCTTTATGGAAACAGTTGGAAAGCATGTCTTTCAATTATGGGAAACTGTTTTGAACTCTGTTGACTTCCAAACCACGTTTTTCTGTTCTCTCTTTCTGGAATTGCTATTATTTGGATTTTGAAACTCCTGGACTAATCAGCTAATATTCTTTTTTCTATCCTATTTTCCATCTCTTAGTTTTTTCTGTATTTTGTGGCAATTTTCTTCAATTTTTATTAAAATATTCCTACTGCGTTTCCTTTCTACCATTATATTTTTATCCCTTACAGTTTTTTCCCATTTAGAGTTCGCTATTAAATGGCTTTTAGCATATTCACAGAATTGTGCTACCATCACAACAATTTTAGAACATTTTCAGCATTCCAGAAAGAAATTCTGAATCCATTACAAGTCATACCTCATTTCACCTCAACCTTCCCAGCCCTAGGTAATCAATAATCTACTTTCTGCCTCTATAGATTTGTCTATCCTTGACATTTCACAAAAATGGGATAATACAATATATGGTCTTTTGTGATTGGCTTCTTTCACTTAGCACAATGTTTCAAAGCTCATCCATGCTATAGCACCTGTGGCAGTCTGATGTAATTATGAATTCCAAAAATATAATTGAATCATGCTTGTAAACTGATCTGTTAATCTGGGCATGATTAGGTTAGGATTAGGGCGTTGAGCCCCACCCCTTGGTGGGTGGGGAATTGAATATAAAAGACAAGGCAAAGGACAGTTGAAGCCGTCTTTTGAGAAGAAGTTTTGATGTTGGAAAGAAGGCCCCAGGAGAAGAGAAGCAAGCCGTTTGCCTGATTGTCTACAGCTGACCTTGTGGAGGAAACAGGAGCTAAGCCCGGAGAGAAACGCAGCCCCGGGAAGAGAGGAACCCCAGAAGCCTGAACCCTGGCAAATGCCAGCAGCTGTCTTGCTCTAACACGTGGCAATGGACTGTGGTGAGAGAAGAAATTTAACGCTTTATGGCCTGGTATCTGTGGACTTCTACCCCAAATAAATACCCTTTATAAAGACCAACCCATTTTTGGTATTTTACATTAGCACCCCTTTGGCTGACTAATATAGCACCTATCAGAACTTCATTCCTTTTCATTGCTGACTAATATTCCATTGTATGGATATACCACACTTTATCAGTTGATAGATATTTGGGTTGTTTCTACTTTTCTGTTATTATGATTAATGCTGCTAAGAATATTTGTGTACAAGTTTTTGTGTGAAAGTAAGTTTTCAATTCTCTTGAGTATTCTACCTAGGAGTGGAATTGCTGGCTTATATGGTAACTCTATGTTTAGTCTTTTGAGGAACTGCCAGGCTATTTTCCACAGTGGATATACCATTTCTCCACATACTTTCCAACACTTGTTATTGTCTTTTGTTATTACAGCCATCTTAGGGGGTGTGGGGTGGTATCTGATGGTGCTTTTGATTTGCATTTCCCTGATGAGTAATGATGTTGTCTATTTTTCACATGCTATTGGACATTTATATATATTCTTTGGAGAACTTTCTATTCAAATTTTTAATTGGGCTATTTATCTTTTTATTGTTGAGCTGTAAACATTTTTTTGTATATTCTGGATTCTTGAATAATATTCCACTGGATGCATGTATCCTGGTTGGCTTATGCATTCACCTATTGAAGGACATCTTGAATGCATCCAGTTTTTGGTGATTATGAAGAAAGTTGCTATAATTATCATATGCAGATTTTTAAAAACATTTATTTTTACTATCTACTTTTTTTTTTAATCTCCCCACTCCCAACCCGAGATGGCTCCCTCATCTGTCTGCTCATCTTCTTTAGGAGACACCGGGAACTGAACCAGGGACCTCTCACGTGGAAGGCAAGTCTGGTTGGGTCGTCTGCTGGTTGCAGTGTCTGCTGGTTAGAGCATCTGCTTGTTGTGACAGTTGCGGCATCTGCTCATTGCAGTGTCTGCTCATTGTGGCGGTTGCGGCATCTGCTGTTTGCAGCATCTGCTCGTTGTGGCATCTGCTTGTCTTCTTTAGCAGGCACCGGCAAACAAACCCGAAACCTCTCATGTGGGGGGTGAGCTCCCAATTGCTTGAGCCACATCCGCTCCTCCCCTGTATACAGATTTTTATGTGGACATGAGTTTTCACCTCATTTGGGTAAATATCTAGGAGCACAATTGTTGGATTGTTTGTTAAGACTACATATACCTTTGTTTGAAACTGCAAAACTGTCTTCCAAAGTAGCTGTACCATTTTGTATTTCTGGCAATGAATGAGAGCTCCAGTTGCTCTGCATCCTCACTTCATCCTTTGGTATTGTCAATTGTTTGGATTTTAGCCATTCCAGTAGATGTATAGTGGTATCTCATTGTTGTTTTAAATTGCAATTCTCTAATGACTAATGATGTTGAGCAAATTTTCATATGCTTAACTGCCATCTGTATATCTTTGGTGAATTATCTGTTCAGATATTTTGCCCATTTTTTAAAACAGGTTTTTTTTTTTTTTTTAATTGTTGAATGTTAAGAGTTCTTTGTATACTTAGACACAAGTCCTTTATCAGGTATGTGTTTTACAAACGTTTTCTCCCAGCCTGTGGCTTGTCTTTTGAGTTTAACAGCGATTTTCAAAAAGCAGAAGTTTTTAATTTTAACAAAGTCCAACATCAATTTTTTTTTCTTTCATGGATCATGCCTTTAGTATTGTGTCTAAAACCTCACACTTGTTTCTTCTAGGTGAAACACAAAAGATTACTTCCAAAGTTTTTTCTAGAAGGTTTGTAGTTTTGCATTTTACATTTCAGTCTATGATCCATTTTGAGTTAATTTTCATCAAAGGTATAAAGGTCTGTGTCTAGGTTCATTTTTTGGCAAATGGACCTCCAACTGTTCCAGAACCACTCCCTGAAAATACTATCCTTTCCCCCATTGAGTTCCTTTATATTTTGTCATATATCAAGTGATGATATTTGTGTGGGTCTGTTTCTTAGCTTTCTATTCTATTATGTTGATCTATGTGGCTATCAGTATTAGTCTGCCAAAGGGGTGCTGGTGCAAATTACCAGAAATCTGTTGACTTTTATAAAGGGTATTTATTTTGAGTAAAAGCTTACAGTCCCACGGCCATGGAAAGTCCAATTCAAGGCAACATAAGAGGTGCTTTCTTACCAAAGTCAGCTGCCACATACTGAACAAGATGGTGGGCGATCTCTTCTTGGTCTCTCATTTCCCTAAGGGCTTCCTCTTCCTCTTGAGCTCCATGGGCCCAGCCTCTTGACGTTTCGGGCTTAAGTGATCCTGGCTTGTTTCTTTCTGGGCCTTCTATATCAGTCTCGGCTGTTCTGCTCACTTTCCGATTTCAGCTGTAAGCTATCAGGCAAAATGGTTCATCTCTCCCTGGGGCCACAGCTGTTTAAGCCTTCTCCTTTCTGTCACATGGCAGGATCAAAAATGACAGAGCTCTCTCTTCCTGTGTGTCTAGCTGTGTGAGTGTCTGTTTATATCAGACCCAGCAAGACAGTGGAGACTCAACCTAAGTCATGACCACTGACATAGTCAAATCAAAAGCCCTAATAGTAACAGGTAATCTAATCAAAGATACCTCAGCTAAACTTAATGCAATCAAAGGGTATCATACCCAGAGGAATAGATTAGTTTACAAACATAATCTTTCTGTTTGGGATTCATAAAATAGTCTCAAACTGCCACACTATCCTTTAGCCAATACTACATTGTCTTGGTAGCTATAGCTTTATAGTAAGTTTTGAAATTGGGTAGTGTGAGTCTTTCGACTTTGTTCTTTTTCTTCAGTATTATGTTGGCTATTCTAGACTTTTGACTTTCCATATAAGTTTTAGAAACAGTTTGTTGATAACTAAAAAAATAGTTCTTTGGGATTTCAATTGGTATTCTGTTGAATCTATAGATCAAGTTGAGAAAAACTGACATCTTAACAACATTGTCTTCCAAGCCAATCCAAATGGGAGTATCTCTCCATTTACTTAGATCTTCTTTGATTTCTTTCACCTGTTTTATGCATACAGATCTAATATATATTTATTAGATTTGTACCTTTCTTTTCTTTCTTATTTTTGATGCTATTTTATTTATTTATTTTTATTTTTTCTTTTTTTTAAGATTTTTATTTATTTATTCATTTATCGCCCCCTTGCTGCTTGTGCTCGCTGGGTCAGCTAACCACGCCATGCGGGCGGGCTTTGCCTTCACCAGGAGGCCCCGGGAACCAAACCCTAAACGGGATTGGTAAACGGGAGCCCTACTGATTGAGCCACAGCCACTTCCCTTGATGCTATTTTAAATGGTATTGCTTTTTAATTTCAAATTCAAATTTTTCTTTACTGGTACTTAAGAAAGCAATTGACTCTTTTATATTACATTGTATCTTATGATTTTACAATATTCAATTATTAGTCCCAGGATATTTTTCATCAATTCTTAGGACTTTGATACATAAATACCCATATCATCTACAAAAAAGATGTATTTTTTCTTCTTTCCCAACCTGTATGTCTTTTATTTCCTTTTCTTGTCTTATTGGACTAGCTAGATGTACGGGTTAAATCATATCTCCACAAGACAAGTTCAACTCCTAATCCCTGTCCTGTGAGTATTAACTCCTTTGTAAATAGGATCTTAAAAGATCCTATTAAGGGAAGCGGCTGTGGCTCAATCAGTAGGGCTCCCGTTTACCATATGGGAGGCCCCCGGTTCGGTTCCCGGGGCCTCCTGGTGAAGGCAAGCCCGCCCACACGGCGCGGTTAGCTGACCCAGCGAGCACAAGCAGCAAGGGGGGGGATAAATGAATAAATAAAATCTTAAAAACAAACAAACAAACAAAAAAAAACAAACAAAAACAAAAACAAAAACAAAAAAAGATCCTATTAAGTTGAGGTCAAATTGAATCAAGGCGGGCTTTAATCCAATATGAGTGGAGTCTTTATAAACAAAGGAAATTTGGACATGGAAGTAGAAGTCACAGGAGAAAACAGTAGGTGACAGATCACTACGTGACAGTGTCAGACTGACTGCCAGCAAGCTGCCTCCAGAACACTACAGACTTCAGAGAAAGTAAGGCCTGCTGATACCGTCTCGCTTCCCAAACTGTGAGACTTCTAGCCTTCTAGACTTCTAGTCTCCCAAGCTATAAGACAATAAGCCAACCAGTCTGTGGCATTGTATTATAGAAGCCCTGGAAAACTAAACAGTTTTTGATACTGGAAAGTGGGGTGCTGCCATAACAAATACCTAAAAATGTAGAAGTGACTTTGGAATTGGATAATGGCCACGGGCTGGAAGAATTTTGTGGTGCTTGATAGAAAAAGCCTAGATTGCTTTGAAGAGACTGTTGATAGAGATATGGACATTAAAGGGCTCAGAAAAGAAAAAACTGAGAAAAGGTGTTGAGAGTGTTTCTATCAATCTTAGAGAAACACATATCATCATGAACAGAATGTTGTTTGAAATGTGGTCATTAAAGGTGCTTCCAGTGAAGTCTTAGAAGGGAATGATGAACAGTATTATTGGAAACCGGAAGAAAAGCAATGCTTTTATGAAGTGGCAGAGAAATTGCTGAAATAGTATTGGTGAATGGAAGGCTGAACTTGCAAGGGATGTACTTGGATATTTACCTGAGGTGATTTCCAAGCAAAATGTGGAACACATAGCCTGGTTTATCCTTGCTACTTATAGTTAAATGTGAGAGGAAAAAGATAAATTGATGATTGAACTATTAAGCAAAAAAGAACCAGCACTTGATAATTTGGAAAACTCTCAGCTATCCATATACTGTACTCTGAGACTAGGGCCAAAGGTGGCCTTAACAGGGTTCTCCACGAGTTCCTGGGAGGTAAGTACACAGAAAACAGGGGGTCATGCAAGAGTGAGGCTGAACAACTTTACTAAAGAGATTAGGCATATAACTCATGGATCCAATCAACCATCTCAGAGAAAGTCAGGAATGGAAATGCAATTATCCAGAAACGATCTGTTAAAGGTCCTTTTGTCTGTTGGTTTGGACTCCCTTCCCTTAAATTACATGGACTACTGACAAGGTTTTTTAGAATTTTGTATGAGCAGAAACACTGCTAGCTTGGATTGAAAGGGATAGAGGTATTACGAAATAAAAAAAGAATGACTGCAATGGCAATACCACGGAAGAAGAGGTCTGAAACAAAGGAATCTCCTTGGGCTAAGCAAAAGGAGCTGCCACCCTTGCATTCAGAAAGAGCATGGATACCACCCTGCTGATTGGATGGGTGGGACCTAATCTCCAGTGTTCGGGGAGAGCATGGCTAACTTGGAGAAGATGGGGAAGCTGTTCCAGCAGGCCCAAAGGACAAAGCATGAAATGACAGACAATTTTCAGACCTTGAAATCTAACAGAGTTTGCCTTGCTCAGTTTTTAACCTGTTTTCCTTCCAGTGCCCTCCTGGAATGGAAATGTCTGTCCCACCATTGCATTCTGGAAGCAAATAATTTGCTTTCTAGGTTTCACAAGTCCACAGAGGGAGAAGGATTTTGCCCCACGACAGACCATGCCTATAACTAATTTTGATGAAATTTTGGATTTAGCACTGAAATGGCTTAAGAGTTTTGAGGATGTTGGGATGGGGTGAATGCATTCTGCATGTGAGAAGAAAATGTCTTTTTGGGGTCCAGAGGGTGAAATGTTGGGGACTGAATCATGTCCCCCACAAGATATGTTTAAGCCCTAACTCCTGGTCCTGTGGTATGAACTTATTTGTAAATAGGATCATCTCTGAAGATCCTATTAAGATGAGGCCAAATTGAATCAAAGTGGATCTTAATCCAACATGACTGGAGTCTTTATTAGCCAAGGAAATTTGGACATGAAAGCAGAAGCCACAGAAGGAGATTGAATGTCTTAATTTGCCAAATCTGCTATGAAAAATACCACATAATGTGTCAGATTAAACAACAAGAACTTATTGGCTCATGGCTTTAGAGGCTAGGAGTCCCAAATCAAGGCCGTGAAAAGGCCATGCTGTCTCTGGGAGTCTATAGCATCCTGGTGATGACTTGCTGTAATCCTTGACATACCTTGCATCTTTGTCATATGATGATGTCCTTGGTCTCTTCCTATGGCTTTCTCTGACTTCTGGCTTCTTCTCGTTTCTAGTTTCTATTAACTGTGTTTGAACGTCCTCTTTTTATAAGGCCTTTAGTAATATGGATCAAGACCCACCCTGACTCAATTTGACCACACCTTAACTAATAATAACATATCCAAAAGGTCGTATTTAGGGGGACAGATGTGGCTCAAATGGTTGGGCATCCCTCTCCCATATGGAGGGAACTGGATTCGATCTCTGGGGCCTCCTGGAAAAAGAAAAAGAAAAAATGTAGGACCGTGGGCCACCAGCCTCACGCACAGGCGTGCCAGGCCCCGTCGAGCCACACAGCAAGATGATGACGTAACAGGAGAGTGACACAAGGGAGAGCCAAGACGAGAGGCATCAAAAAACGGCACCGAAAAACCGGAACTGAAGTGGTGCAGGTGGCAGAACGCCTCTCTCCCATATCGGAGGTTCCCAGGATCGAATTCCAGTGAAGACAGGAGGAAAAGGGTGAGAAGGGAGGGCAGGAAACAGACACAGAGAGTTGCCCAGCGAATGGACATAAAAGCACAAAAAAGGGGTGGGTTGGGGGGTTAAAACAGATAAAAGTAAATAAATAAATAAATAAATAAATAAATCTTTAAAAAAAAAACAGGTCCTATTTACAAATGGGTTCACATCCACAGAAATGAAGATTAAGAATGTCTTTTGTTGAGGGTACATGATTCAATCTATCACACTGAAGAAATAGATCATCATGTGACAGAGACGGAGATTGATTGCCACAAGGCCACCACCAGAACCCTACAGACTTCAGAGAAGACATGGCCTGTTGATACCTTGGTTTTGGACTTCTAGCCACCCAAACTGTGAGATAATAAATTTCTTTTGCTTAAGCCAACCAGTCTGTAGTATTTGTCATTGCAGCAGTGGCAAACTAAGACACTAGGCCTACCAGTATGATATTGAGTAGAAGTAGTAAGAGAAGACATCTTTCCCGTATTCTTAACCTTAGGGGGAAAGAATCCAATTTTTCACCTTTAAGAATAATATTAGTTTTAGAAACAAGTTGAGGAAGTTCTCTTTTATTCCTAGTTTGCTGAGAGTTTTTAACATGAATATATGTTCCATTTTGTCAAAAACTTTTTCTGCAAAAATTCTGCCATTATTACTTCAAATATTTCTTGCTGCTTTTTTTGTTTTCCTGTTTCATTCTTTCTCTTCTAGTATTCCAATTACATGTATATTACACGTATTGAAATTTTCCCACAATTCTTATTATTGGATATACTGTTCTATTTTTTTCCCTCATTCTTTTTCTATTCTCTTTGCATTTCAGTTTGAAATTTTCTGCTCAATGATTCTCTCCTTGGACATGTTCAATCTACTGATGAGCTCAAACACATTATTCATTTCTGTTTCAGTGTTTTTTATTTCTGGCATCTCTTTTTCATTCTTTGAGTTTCCATCTCTCTGCTTACGTTACCCATGTTCTAGTATGTTGTCTACTTTTTCTATTAGAGCCCTTAAACATATTAGTCATAGTTATTTTACTTTTTATTTTTTTATTTATTGAAGTATATCACTCATACATAAACATACATAAACAATAAGTGTATAGTAATAAACAAACATACATAATATCATACAGGGGTCTCATCCTACCACCAATACCTTGCATTGTTGTGAAACATTTTTAACTAATCATTAAAGAGCATCCTCAAAATATTACTACTAACAAAAGTATTTTCCCCAAACCCTCCCTATTATTATTATTATTACTATTTATATCATTTATACATGAACATACATAAACAATAAGTGTATAGTAAAAGTTGTGAACTTACAAAGCAAACATTTATAACATCATACAGGGGTCACATACATCAACCCTCCACCAACACCTTGCATTGTCATGAGACATGTGTTACAAATTATGAAAGAATACTGTCAAAATCTACTACCAATTATAGTCCTTATCTTACATTTGATGTATATTCCCCCAGCCCACCCTATTATTATTTTTAAAATATATCTTTATGACAGAAATTGTAGACTTACAAAACAATCATGCACATGTGCAGAATTACCAAACAACACCCCTCTATCAACACACCACACTGTGGTGGAATATTTGTTACAAATTATGAGATAAAATCATCCAATTATTACCAGGTCCACAGTGTATGTTTGACACACATTTTCCATACTCCTCCATCATCAACACAGCACATCTTTGGCATAGATGCAAGAATATTACATTATTAGTGTTAACCACACTCCATAGGTCACTCCAGTTGTATCCTTCCCATGCTTCTCCACATTTCCACTACCCTGCAATAGTGATGTACATCTGCTCTAGCTCACAAAGGACACTCTTGCATCTGTACCATCAACCACTATTCTCATTCACCTCTGGGTTTACTGTGCTATTCAGTCCCTAGACTATTCTCTAGCTTTCTGTCAGTTGGCATTTACTTCCCTAGTCTACCATTTTCAGCCACATCCCCATCTATAAACCAGCTGTCACTATGTGTTACCATCAACTCTGTAGATTTCCACACTTTTACAGTAATGCTAATTAAAACGTCTACATATATTAAATATCAGTAGTCCATCTCAGTCCTCTTCTTATCTACTTTAAAAATCCACCACCAACACCAGGTCTTGAAGATATTTTCCTACATTTTCTTCTAGGAGCTTTATGGTTATTGCTTTTATATTTAGGTTTTTGATCCATTTTGAGTTAGTTTTTGTATAGGGTGTGAGATAGGGGTCCTCTTTCCTTCTTTTGCTATGAATATCCAATTTTCTCAGCACCATTTGTTGAATGGACTGTTCTACCCGAGCTGGGTGGGTTTGACAAGCTAGTCAAAAATCACTTGACCATAGATGTGAAGGTCTGTTTTTTAACCATCAATACTGTTCTGTTGTTCTATGTGTCCGTCTTTATGCCAGTACCATGCTGTTTTACCACTGTAGCTAGGTAATACGACTTAAAATCCAGAAATGAGAGTCTTCCAACTTCATTTTTCCTTTTTTTTAAATTTTATTTTGTACATTTAATAATTGAAAATATAAACAATTAAAAACTAAAAAGTAAACACAGATGAATAAATATATACATTTCTCAATTAAATGTAATGGATACATATAAAAAAATTTTTTAATCAAACAATATGTTACACAATATATTTGGTTCATAGTAACGCATTCATACAGTATTTGTCCTTTTGTGTCTGGCTTGCTTCACTCAACATAATGCCCTCCAGGTTCATCCATGTTGCCATATGCTTTACAACTTCATTTCTTCTTACAGTTGCATAATATTCCATCGTGTGAATAGAACACAGTTTGTTTATCCATTCATCTGTTGATGGACACCTGGGTTGTTTCCAACTTTTGGCAATGGTGAATAATGTTGCTATGAACATCAGTGTGCAGATGTCTGTTCGTGTCACTGCTCTCAGTTCTTCATATATACCCATGAGTGGTATTGCAGGGCCACATGGCAAGTCTATATTCAACTTCTTTAGGAACTGCCAAACATTCCTCCATAGTGGTTGTACCATTTTGCATTGCCACCAACAGTGAAGAAGTGTTCCTATCTCTCCACATCCTCTCCAACACTTGTAGTTCTCTATTTTTTTAATAGTGGCCATTCTGATAGGTGTGAAATGATATCTCATTGTAGTTTTGATTTGCATTTCCCTAATCATGAGTGATGTTGAGCATTTCTTCATGTGTTTTTTTGCCATTTGTATTTCTTCTTCGGAGAAATGTCTATTCAAGTCTTTCACCCATTTTTCAATTGGGTAGTTTCTCTTTTTATTGTTGAGTTGTAACATCTCTTTATATAGTCTGGATATTAAACCCTTATCAAAAATGTGATTTCCAAATATATTTTCCCATTGACTCGGCTGCCTTTTCACCCTTCTGACAAAGTCCTGTGAGGTGCAAAAGTGTTTAATTTTGAGGAAGTCCCATTTATCTACTTTTTCTTTTGTTGCATGTGTTTTGGGTGTAAAGTCCAAGAAACCACCACCTACTACAAGGTCTTGAAGATGTTTCCCTACATTTTCTTCTAGTACTTTTATGGTCCTAGCTTTTATATTTAGATCTTTGATCCATTTTGAGTTGATTTTTGTATAGGGGGTGAGATAGGGGTCCTCTTTCATTCTTTTGGTTATAGATATCCAGTTCTCCCAACACCATTTGTTGAAGAGACTGTTTTTTCCCGTTAGCGTGGGCTTGGTAGGTTTGTCAAAAACCAGTTGACTGTATAGGTGAGGGTTTATTTCTGGGTTCTCAATTCTATTCCACTGATCCATGTGTCTATCTTTATGCCAGTATGATGCTCTTTTGACCACTGTAGCTTTGTAATATGTTTCAAGGTCAGGCAGTGAAATTCCCCCCACATCACTCTTCTTTTTTAGAATACTTTTGTCTATTTAGGTGTACTTACCCTTCGAGATGAATTTGGTAATTGCCTTCTCTAATTCTGTAAACTAAGCTGTTGGGATTTTGATTGGTATTGCATTGAATCTATAAATCATTTGGGCAAGATTGACGTGTTCATGATATTTATTCTTCCAATCCATGAACACGGAATGTCTTTCCATTTGTTTAGGTCTTTTTAAATTTCTTTTAGGATTGTTTTGTAGTTTTCTGCATATAAGTCCTGTACTTCTTTGGTTAAATTAGCTCCTAAGTATTTGAGTCTTTTTGTTGCTATTGAAAATGGAATTTTCCCCCTGATTTCCTCCTCAGGTTGTTCAGTACTAGTGTACAAAAACATTACTGATTTTTGCGTGTTGATCTTGTATCCTGCCACTTTGTTGAACTCATTAGTTCAAGTAGCTTTCTTGTGGATACTTCAGGATTTTCTAAATACAGGATCATGTCATCCACAAATGGTGAGAATTTCACTTCCTCTTTTCCTATTTGGACGCCCATAATTTTTTTGTCTTGTCTAATTGCCCTAGCTAGCACTTCTAGTACAATGTTGAATAACAATGGTGACAGTGGGCATCCTTGTCTTGTTCCTGATCTTAGGGGGAAAGCTTTCAATCTTTCCCCATTGAGTATGATGCTGGCTGTGGGTTTTTCATATATGCCTTTTATCATATTGAGGAATTTTCCTTTTATTCCTATCTTTTGAAGTATTTTTATCAAAAAAGGATGTTGGAATTTGTCGAATGCCTTTTTTCAATCTATTGAGATGATCATGTGGGTTTTTTTCCTTCAATTTGTTAATGTGGTGTATTACACTGATTGATTTTCTTATATTGAACCAGCCTTGCATACCAGGAATAAATCACACTTGGTCGTGATGTATAAGTCTTTTGATATGCTGTTAGATTCGATATGCAAGTATTTTGTTGAGAATTTTTGCATCTATGTTCATTAGAGAGATGGTCTGTAATTTTCTTTTCTTGTAAAATATTTATCTGGCTTTGGTATTTAGGGTATCATAAAATGTGTTCGGTAATTTTCCCTCCTCCTCAATTTTTTGGAAGAGTTTAAACAGTATTGGTGTTAATTCTTTTTGAAATGCTTGGTAGAACTCACCTGTGAAGCCATCTGGTCCTGGACTTTTCTTTGCTGGGTGATTTTTGATGACGGATTCAATCCCCTTAATTGTGATTGGTTTGTTAAGTTCTTCTATTTCTTGTAGAGTCAGTGTAGGTTGGTTGAGCGTTTCTAGAAATTTGTCCATTTCATCTAGGTTGTCTAGTTTGTTGGCATATAGTTTCTCATAATATCCTCTCATGATTCTTTTTATTTCTGTGAGATCATTTGTAATTTCCCTCCTTTCATTTCTGATTGTATTTATTTGCATTGTCTCTCTTTTTTTCTGTTAGTCTAGCGAGGAGTTTGTCAATTTTATTGATCTTCTCAAAGAACCAGCTTTTGGTTTTGTTGATTTTCTCTATTGTTTTTCTGTTATCATTTTTTCATTTATTTCTGCTCTAATCTTTATTATTTCTTTCCTTCTGCATGCTTTGGGATTGGTTTACTGTTCTTTTTCGAGTTTCTCTAGTTGTTCAGTTAAATCTTTGAGTTTAGCTCTTTCTTGTTTTTTAATATAGGCATTTAGGGCTATAAATTTCCCTCTCAAGACTGCCTTCGCTGTATCCCGTAAGTTTTGATATGTTGTGTTCTCATTTTCATTTGTCTCAATATATTTACTGATTTCACTTGCAATTTCTTCTTTGACCCACCGATTATTTAGGAGTCTGTTGTTCAGTCTCCACACATTTGCAAATTTACTTTTTTCCTGTCTGTTATTGATTTCTAGTTTCATTCCATTATGATCTGAGAAGGTGCTTTGTATAATGTCAATCTTTTTTATATTTACTGAGAGCTGAATTGTGACCTAACATGTAGTCTATCCTGGAGAAAGATCCATGGGCACTTGAGAAGAATGTATAACTTGCTGAATTTGGATGCAGTGCTCTGTATATGTCTGTTAGGTCTAACTTGCTTATCATATTGTTCAAGTTCTCTGTTTCCTTGTTGATCTTCTGTCTAGTTGTTCTATCTAATGATGTGAGAGGGGTGTTGAAGTCTCCGACGATTATTGTAGAAATGTCTATTTCTCCCTTCAGTTTTGCCAGAGTTTGTCTCATATATTTTGGGGCACCCTGGTTAGGTGCATAGATATTTATGACTGTTATATCTTCCTGGAGGATCGTCCCTTTTATTAATATATAATGGCCTTCTGTATCTCTTATAACTTTTTGCATTTAAAGTCTGTTTTGTCTGATATTAGAATAGCTATCCCTGCTCTTTTCTGGTTACTATTTGTGTGGAGTGTCTTTTTCCAACCTTTCACTTTCAGTCGGTTTGTATCCCTGGGTCTGAGGTGAGTTTCTTGTAAGCAGCATATGGATGGCTCATGTTTTTTTATCCATTCTGTCAGCCTATATCTTTTGATTGGGGAATTTAATCCATTCACATTCAATGATATTACTGAAAATGCACTATTTATTTCCTCCATTTTATTCTTTGGTTTATATGTCATCTTGTTTTTGTCTCTCTTTTTACTCTTTTGGTTATCCTTTCTGCTTTTCTTTCTTCTATACTCTCCTCCAAGCCTCTCTCTCCTGTCTTCTTTCAGGTTCTAAGGCTTCCTTTAATATTTCCTGCAAAGGTGGATTCTTTTTTGCAAATGCTCTTAGTTTCTGTTTGTTTGTGAATACTTTATACTCACCTTCATATTTGAAGGACAGTTTTGCTGGGTAAAGAATTCTTGGCTGGCAGTTTTCTCTTTCAGTTTCCTAATTGAATTATACCACTGTCTTCTCACCTCCACGGTTTCTAAAGAGAAATCTGCATAAGTCTTACTGGACTTCCTTTGTGTGTGATCGTTTGCTTCTCTCTTGCTGCTCTGAGAATTTTCTCTTTATCTTTGACATTTGACATTCTGAATAGTATGTGTCTTGTCGTCTATTTGGATTTATTCTGATTGGGGTACGATGTGCTTCTTGGACATGTAAGCTCATTTCTTTCATGAGAGTTGGGAAATTTTCAGCTATTATTTCCTCAAATACTCTTTCTGCCCCTTTTCTTCTCTTCCCCTTCTGGAACTCCCATGACACATATGTTGTTGCATTTTGTGTTGTCATTCAACTGTCTGAGCCCCTGCTCAATTTTTTCCATTCTTTTCTCTTTCTGTTCTTTTCTCTCTTCAATTTTAGCTGCTCTATCTTCGATATCATTTATTCTTTCTTCTATCATTTCGAGTCTGCTGTTGTATGCCTCAAATGTGTTTTTTACTTCATCTATTGTGTCTTTCATTCCCATGAACTCTGTTACTTTTATGTTCAGGATTTCAAATTCTTCTTCGCGTTTGCTCAATGTCTTCTTGATGTCATTTATCTCTTTAACTATATTGTCTTTCAACTCATTAATTTGATTTTGGAAATTTGTGCCCATCTTGATGATTAGTTCTCTCAAATTCTGCATCTCTTCTGGGCCTTTGATGTATTCTTTTATTGGGCCATGTCTTCTATTTTCTTAGTATGGCTCGTAATTTTTTGCTGGTGTTTAGGCATCTGGTTAGGATGTAGTTTACTCAGATGCTCAATCTCTTTCTCTTTTATAGGGATTTAGTGGCTGAGGCTGTGAGTTACCACAGCTCTTTGATTTTTGGGTCAACCTTGATTGTTAGGATTGTCCTGCTAGTTGCTCAAAACTGGGCACTGGACCCAGTAATTGGTGGTAGAGTCATTACCAAGGGCCTTGAGCAGGGAGGCTATAGAGACCAGGAAAATCCTCTCCTACTAATTTTTAATTTTCTTATGTGCACTTCCTTAGTCTGCCAGGAGATGGTGCTTGTTGGCAGCTCTCAATTCAATGCCTGGTCAGAGTATATTTGTTGTGACACAGACCAGATCAATGTGATAGAACTTCCTGTCTGGGGGCTAAGAGCCTTGTAATTCAAACTTTATGAGACAGTTTTCCAGTCTTCTCTGGCAGCCCCCTCCCTTTTGCCAGCTAGGAAATATTTCCACTCCCTCTGAACAATCAGTCCCTGTTAGTAGAGGAGGAGACTGGGAGGTTTGTATATCTTTAGCCCCTTTCAGGCTCCAAGGCAAACAATCGTGCAGCCCCACCCGGCCTGGAAGGGCAGACCAAACCTTGGAGTCAAAAGCAGGGTCAGCCCCAGGCTTGCTCTCCCCTCTCCCCTCTCCCATGGAGTCCTCAACAATTAGTCCAGGCTAGAAGAGAGGGAGATTGGGAGGGTCGGATTTCTCCAGTCCTTCCTAGGCTCCCAGAGCAAACCACCGTGTGGAAGGGTCTGTGGGGCTCTGCAGCCCAAATTTGCAGGTCAGAACCTGAGTCAGCCTCAGGCTGTGTCCCTCTCTCTCCCTTTTCCGGGAGTGGTAGATCCCTGGAGCCCCCTTTGTCTGTAGTCACAGGCCCAGAGGCCCGAGAATTCTAAAGAGCGTGGGGGAGGGTGCCGGCAGCAGCAGCCGCTGCTGGTTCCAACTCACGGTTCTGTCCTCGTGATTTCCCTCTTCTGTCCCTCTCTCCTCTGGGTGGTATGCAGTCTTCACCTGCTGTCCTAAACCCTAGAAGATCTTTTTGGGGGCTGTTTCAGCCTGTCCTCTAGCTATTTTTTGGAGAAGAGATTCCCATGTGTTACTAGTCCGCCATCTTCCCGGAAGTCCTTCACTTTTCCTTTTTAAGATGTTTCTGGCTATTCAGGAACGCCTTACCCTTCCAAATAAATTTGATAATCATGTTTTCCATTCATTTTAAAAATGCTAGTGGAATTTTTATTGGGATTGCATTGAATCTGTATATCAATTTGAGTAGAACTGATATCTTAATATTTAGTCTTTCAATCCATAACCATGGAATGTTCTTTCAATTATTTAGACCTTTTTCATTTCTTTTAACAATGAGTTGCAGTTTTCTGAATACAAGTGCTTTACATCGTTGATTAAGTTTATTCCTGAATATTTGGGTTTTATCTGTAATATTTTATTTTCACTACTCTTTTGACACCTTTAGTTACTCTTATTGATATAATCTTTATTTCTAGACTCTCTTCCAGGCCTCTCTCAACTGCTTTTTCTTCTCAGACTGTAGCACATCCTTTAGTATTTCCTGCAAAGCAAGTCTCTTGCTTACAAACTCTCTGTTTCTGTTTATGTGTGAATATTCTAAACTCGCCCTCATTTTTGAAAGACAATCTTGCCGGATATAAGATTCTTGGCTGGAAGTTTTTCTCTTGCAGTATCTTAAATATATCATACCACTGTCTTCTTGCCTCCATGGTTTCTCATGTGAAATTGGCACTTAATCTTATTGGGTATCCCTTATATGTTATGCATTGCTTTTCTCTTGCTCTCTCAGAATTCGCTCTTTGTCTTTGGCATTTGACATTCTGATTAGTATGTGTCTCGGAGTTAGTCTACTCGGATTTATTCAAATGGGAATACGTTGTGCTTCTTGAACATGGATATCCATGGGAAATTTTCTACCATTATTTCTTCAAATATTCCTTCTGCCCCCTTTCCCTTCTCTTCTCCTTCTGGGACACCCATGACACATATGTTTGTACACCTCTTAGTGTCTTTTAGTTCCCTGAGACCTTGTTCAAATTTTTCCAATCTTTTCCTCATCTGTTCTTTTGTATGTTCACTTTTAGAGGCCATTTCTTCAAACTCACCAATCCTTTCTTCTGCCTCCTCAAATTTGCTATTATATGATTCCAGTGTATTTTTAATTTCATTTACTGTACCTATCATTCCCATAAGGTCTGCTATTTTTCTTTGTATGCTTTCAAATTCTTCTTTGTGCTCATCCAATGTCTTTCTAATATCCTTAATTTCTTTAGCCATCTCAATGAATTTATTAAGGAGATTTGTTTGAACATCTATGATTAATTGTCTCAACTCCTTTATGTCATCTGGAGGCTTACCTTATTCCTTTAATTGGGCCATCTCTTCCTGTTTCTTGGTATGGATTGTAATTTTTTGTTGGTGTCTTGGCATCTGCCTTACTAGAGTATTTATTCTGGGTGCAGTTTTTCTCTTTAGTTTAAGTCTTCCTTCCCTCTCTCCCTTGCTGGTTGTGTAGTAGGAGACAAGGATGTAGTTGGTGCTATAAGCTGTGAAGTCTCAAGCTACCCTCATTGTCCCAAGGACCAATGAAACTTCTCCCTACTTTCTCCTTTGCCAGGGGTAGGGACAGAACCACAGCTGTGTGGAATAATCCACCTCATGCAGGCCTAGACTGTAACTGCCCAGAGAGACTGATGAAGCTTCACGTCCCTTTCTCCCCTGCCTGGGGCAGGGATGGAGCTGCAGATGTAGGCAGCAATCTATGAAGTACAGGTCCAAGATGACCACAGTTGCCCTGGTAGACTTCCGATTATTCAGTCTGTGCCAGCTAAATGTACCTGCAGTTACCTGGATAGGCTGATGCAGGGCCTGTCAGCTTCTTCCCTGCTAGAGGTGGGGCTGAAGCCTAGGCTAGGGCTGCAGGCCAATTTGGGTGAAAGAAGCCGGTCTCTACCATCACTGTGATTTTCAGTCAGCCCAGCTTTCCCTCATGCTGGGGGTGGAGTCAAAATGGTGGCCACCGGCCTCCTTCTTATCTGGACAGGCTCAAACCTTAGCTGTTCCCAGGGTTGTACTCCAGCAAGCCCAATTTACCAATCAGTAGCTGAAATTGGTGGCCAACCATCTCTTCCTCTCCTGTTTTTGGGAAATGGAGCTTCCAATTCCTGCCACAGAATAGCTCCTGGGGTGGCTTGTGCTGCCAAAGTAGGACGATCACGGGCCTCCACAGCGTGGCATATAATTTCCTACAGAGGCTGGTGCAGCTTCCCCTAGCTTCCTCCCTGCCTGAGATGGGCCTGGGGTTTAGGCTAGGGTGGCAACCTGCTCTAGATGGAAAAAAGCCGGTCCCTACCAGCACTGTGATTTTCAGTCAGCCCTGCTTCCCCTCATGTCAGCGTGGAGTTAAGATGGCGGCCACCGGCCTCTTTCTGACTTGGACAGGTTCAAACTTTAGCTGTTCTTAGGACTATACTTTAGCCCACCGAATTTACTAATCATTAGCTGAAGTTGGTGCCCAACCATCTCTTCCTCCCCCGTTTTGGGAAGTGGAGCTTTCAATTCCAGCCGAGGAACAGCTCCCAAGGCAGCTTGTGCCTCCAGTGGAGGATGGGCACCGGCCTCCGTGGCATGGAGTGCTCTACTTACGTATCTTCTCTGCAGATGGGCAGTCTCCTCCTTCCATTAATATTGCAAGATGCACTTCTGGTCTCCTGGAGCCCCCAAACAAGTGCTCTAGAAAGCTCTGGGAGATCACCAACTGCCCAGTAGCAGGAGCTGATTCTGGGAGCTCTTTACTCGGCCGCCATCTTGCTGGTTGTATCTAGGCATAGTTATTTTAAATTCCCTGTATAACAAGTCTAAAATTTGTGACATATCTGAGTCCGATTCTGTGCTTGATTTAAATCTTCAGACTTTTTTCTGTCTTTTTGTATGTTGAAAGCAAAACATGATTTATTAGAAATAGGAACTGAGGTAAGGAGACCTTCAGTGTGAGGTTCTATGTTACTCTGGCTAGGAGTTGGTGTTTAATATTTGCCATCGCTGTCGGTGTCAGAGGTTCAAATTCCTCTAGTGTCCTTTTTTTTCCTCTCCTGTTGTTTTTGAGCTTCCCTAAGAACTCCTCAGATAAAGACCGAGTCTTGCAGCTCTTTCAGCTTTAATCCATTATTATTATTATTATTATTATTATTATTATTATTATTATTATCCTGGAGCCTTGTTGGTGTGATGGTAAGATGTATAAGGGAGGAAGTATTCTATAAGTTTATGATTAAATCTCCATCTTTTAGTGGACATGTGTCCCTGCAGTGTGACCCTGACAAGTGTTTCTTAGCTTCCTGCTCTGACCTTGGATGAGACATGAAGCCTAGAGAAGGATAAAGTCAGAGACCTGTCCTTCCCCCAGGTGGGGTAAGAGTCCGGTTAAATCTTTTCCCAGGGAAAGCAGAGGCTTTTGTTACGGAGAACACTATGGGTATATTTCACAATGGTTACCCTTCCCCTCTCCCTGCCTAAACCAAGATGGGATCTTCTTGGCTCTTTACCATGATAAACTGGTGGGGTTCCTGTAAGTAAAACTCAGAAAAGCAAAAACCCTCTAAGATTTTGGCTTCCAGTAGTTTGTTGCTCTCAAGTTAGTCCATACTCAGCCTCCAGCAATTTATCAAATTGCCATTTACATGTCCTACCAACTTATGGCTCCAGATAAGCAGATTATCACCTATGACTTTCTGGAGTCACCTGTCTCTTCAGATTCCAGGGTAGCAGTTTGCCCTGCCCCCTCAGTACTTTGATGGTCCAAGAAAAATCATTAATTTTTCAGTCTGTTCAGTTTTTTCTTTTTGTAAGCATGGGAGTGATGACTTCCAAGCTCTTCACATGTTGGCGCTGATACCTGCTGCTTTCATTTTCATCCTTACACTTCAATCAATTGGCCACTTGGGATGCGATCTCCTAACCAGGGAGACAGATTTAGATATGTCATGGTGGCAGGATCTAGCTCTTGGCCAAATACTAATGCTCCCTTATCCAAATTGTTGAGGATGTGAGGTTCAGATACTTTCACTAGAGGTTGGTTGTAAAAGATGAGAGAGTGTTTGGAACCAGCATAGAACTAGAATGAGAAGTTACTCTCAGGAAATAGTTGAAGAAATGATAAAGGTGAGTGCTGCTTTTAGAAGCCATGCTCAGTACTGATATGAAACTCCAACAGAATCCTCTGACTAGGTCAAGGAAAACAAAAATATCAAATAGATCTCCAACACCCATGCTTCTTTCTGTGTTTTACTCTGCCCATGTCTCTACCCCTGTTTCAGCATTGCCTTCATAGTCCCCTTCCCAACTGTTTTTATCTTGACTTACTCACTGGGTCCACTTTCAGATGGTAGATGTTAATATGTTATCAGAAGAGTTGATACTAGCACTAGTAAGTGGAAATAATAGAGGCAACTTGTCCGTACTGGAAAGGACAGTTTCCCTTAGGAGAGGGTTTCCTGCCACTGGCATATTTAAATAGAGATGGAACAACTGCTTGTCAGGAAAAGAAGTAAATTACTGTTATCTTACACCACATAAATACACAACTTAAATAACTGACACCCATTCTGGAAGAAAAAAAAATCCTGAATCCTGATTCCTTTTTTAGTTCTATATAAAAAAACTGCTTAACAGCATATCTTAATTTACTGTCTTTGCTAATGCAGCTGGGAACCATTAAGAAATTATTAAAGGGAGCACTGATTTGTTGAAAAGAAAATGTACTTATGCTAAACTATCAAAATCTCCAACTTACATGAGAAATCTATTGTATCAAACATATGCAAATAGTCTATCAAAATCAACCTCCAGGTGGCTATTGATATCTACAATGTCCTTATAGACACTGGCATACAAGAAATTCAAACAAAGAGAAAAAATAAATTGGGAAATTGAAGAAAGGATAAGAGCATATGTACCTGTTAAGAATGCAAAGATTCTGAATCAGAAGGACTAGGGTGGGACCCAGGGAATATGATTTTTAAAGTAAGCATACCAGGTGATTTTGACACAGGTAGACAGAGGATTACCTTTGAGAAACAAGGCTCAAAAATGATAAAAATAAAGAAAATGTTTCAAGTATATTTATATAATTAATTTTTAGTTTTAACATTTTTAAAATTACATAACTCAAATTACGTGCTTATTTTAAGTATTTTCATGATATTTTATCAAAAAATCTACCCTAATTGCTTCAGAGCAACAATAAAAGCATGCTAAGAGAGTAGAAAAGAAGAAATCCAGAGAATGTGGAAGAGGTCAGTTACCTGTAAATTTGAGAGTTATAAAGTTATCAGAGTGAATAAGATGCTAAGAGAAATACATCTCAGTAAAAATTAAAACTATAGATATAAGTCAACTTTCTAAAATCAAGCTATAACCAAAGAAATACCAATTTGAATCTTAGTCAATCTGCAGGCAACTAATGCGAGTCTAACACAAGTTTATAGTGTTCAGGGATAAGGTCAACACCACAAAAAAGAATCAAAAATAAAATCCCTCCCTGTCATCTATTTTTCTATATGTTTAAGATTGTTCTGGTACTGCTCTGCTGGCTGAATCATATTTGAAAATCATTTCAAATATCTCTGCTCATGTTTCATTAGAAAAAAAAAATTCCCCTAAAAACATGAGATTAAAATGTCACTCTATTGAAAGTGGTTTTTTTGTTTGTTTGTTTGTTTTTTCTGTTAGGATGAGCACAACAACTAGGTTTTTTATACAGATCAGTTGGGGGAAGAGAATTTAATATATAAATTTTCAAATAATTTTTAATATACACAAAATACACAACTTTTCAGAAGGGTGGTGTTAACTGAAGAATACTATAGACACTGGGTTTAGAAAGAAATTAGTGCACCATGCACACATCTACTTGCCAACATCAGTCAAAAAGGGAATAGAAAGAGCCTGTACTTTGGAACCAGATCAGGTTTGGATTTGAACTCCTGCTCTGCTATTACCATGAGCAAGTTATTTATCTCTTCTGAGCCTCTGTAAAATAGGGATATTTAGTTTTAAATATTAAGATAAAATCAGTCCAGGAACTGGGGGGAAGGGCTAATGAGGAGTTATTGCTTAAAGGGTCCAGAGTTCTGCAAAGGGTGATGAAAAATTTTTGGAAAAGGATGGTGGTGATGGTTGCGCAACATTGTGAATGCAATAAATGCCACTGAATTGTACCCTTAAAAATAGTTACAATGGCAAATTTTATGTTATATGTATGTTACCACAATAAAATAAAATATAATATCTGTGAAATTCTGTAGCATGGAGCCTAGCATATAATAGTAAAAAAAAAAAAAAAAACGTTTTAAATATATAAGCTCCCTTCTGTTCTCCTATCTACCCACATTAATCCTTTTGTTAATTCATTAGTTCAGATCCCAGAAGACATTCTTGTCATTAATTTTTATGTTGTAAAAAAAATAAAGTCCTATCAAAATATTTATTGTTTAATGAGTTGTTATAAGGCGAAAACCCAAGTATCACAATCCAGGTTAAGAAAAAGATCTTTCCAAGCAAATCTAGGAGCTTCTCCAGTGCCTCATCCCAACCTTATTCTCTTTCCTTCCCTCAAGAATAACCACTATCCTGACTTTTACATTGATTACATCCTTATGTTTTCATCTAAGACATATCCTTAGAAGCTACAGTTTAGAGTTGCCCATTTAGAAATGTTTTTGTTCTTATAAATCTTTTTTTAATATATATATTTTATTAGAAAAGTTGTGAGCTTACAAAACAATTACGCATAATGTGCAGAATTTCCATACATCACCCCTCCACCAGCACCTTGCATTGCTGTGGAACATTTGTTACAGATGATGATGTTATGAAAGAACATCATCAGACTATTACCACTAACTATGGCCCATAGCTTACAATTCTAAATCTCTTTTAATCCACAGGTTTCCCTCTTTATCCCTTTCTTTTCCTTACAGTTGCTCTATTGAAGAACCTGGAACACTGTTTGTGCTGACTACATATTCATGGGAAAGATCAACATGTTTCTCAGTCCTCTTTGTTTCCTACATCTTGGCAGCTGGATACAGAATCTTGATCAGACTCATGTTAGATCCCTTTGTCCTCTTTTATCAGGATGCTTATAATGTATGGTTGTCTCTCTTTTTGTGTTATTAATAACTATTGATGCTCAATGTCTAGATCCATTAATTCACTGGGAGTTGCAAAACGTTGAAACTCTAATTTTATCTGTTTTTTTTTTTTTCAGGCAAAATTATTTCTATGACCCAGCAACCAATAAATAGAAAATGAAATTCAAAGATAATACCATTTATAATAGCACCCAGAGATGAAGGCAATTAAATATGTTAAATACTTCTACACTGAAAAAGCACAAAACATAACTGAGAGAAGTTAAAGAAAAATCAAATAAATGGTGGGATATACCTTGTTCATGAACAAGGATATTCATTATTGCAAAGATATCATTTCTTCCAAAACTGGCCCATAGAGTCACACAATCACAAATCCTAGCAGGTCCTATCTATGCTTGCAGAAAATCACTCTTTTTTATGTTTTCTTTTTTTCCTTTGGATATAGTCTCATTTTGTAACTTTATAATATGTACATTTAGCAAATTCATTTTAAAGCTTTCTTCTCCATGTATCTAAAACACCAATTTTCATCAAAACACCACCTTTGTTGCATCTCTCAAATATTACTAGATAGTGTTTTTATTATCATTCAGTTCTAAGTATTTTAAATTTTCAATAATTATTTAGCAGTGTGTTGCTAAATTTTCAAACAACATGGGGAACTTAAAATTTTTATTTCTTTGTATTAACTTCTAACTTCACTGTGTTGTAGTCAAAGATCATTCTATATAGCATCTATTTTTGAAATCTGTTGATACATTTTCTATAACTTATTTATGATTAATTTTGTAAATATTCTTTGTATTTTTGAAGAAAATGTGTATTCTTAAATTGTTAGATTAAAAAAATCTATATACTCAGATCAGAGGATTGTGGGAAATGGCAGAATAGGGAGCTCCAGGACTCAGTCCTTCCACCAAAACAACTATTGAACAGGCAGGACCTGTCTGAAACTCTGGAGCCCAGAAAAACACGTACAGCATCCAGGGAAAAGTGAGAGGAACAGGTTGATAAATTATGGTAAAGAACAGTAAACTGCCCTCTCCACAAAGTGGCTACCGGCGCCCACTGGCACCTATCCCCCACTCTCACAGCAGACCGCCGAGGGATCCAACCCCTGGCTAGCTCACTGGTGACAGAAAGGAACATAAAAATCCTATTTCCCCAAGAACAGGGGTGGGCACAGTTGATCACTGAACACAGCTTTTGATTAGTGGCTGAGGGCCGGGTTCTGAGAGCAGTTATTGTTTCAGCCTGCCAGGACAAAGGCAGTGGCAGCCATTGTTTCAACCCTCCCCAGCAGGGGCCGTGGCGGCCAGGGTGGAGACTTAAAGGCACTATGCTTCCACAGGGCTGCAGGGGACAGTTAACGAACTACTTTTGCTGGGCAGGAAAGCTCAGGTTTAGGAAGCTGTTGCAGAAGCTCTTGGCACATTTTCTCATCCCCTCCCAGGTTACTTTGGAGCCAGTGTGCACCCCCTTTGTTGGTGCTTGGCCCTGTTTGAGTGGGAAAAACTGACTTGGGAAAGTCTTCTCCAGTGTTCCCCCCTCCCAGAATTTGCCCTCCAGGCAAAAGCAGCTGGAGACAACAAAAAGGAGTGTAAAAAAACTATAGAGGCGAACAGTCTAGAGCAAAGGCCTGCCGGCTTCAAACACCTGGGAGAGGGAGATCTGTCTCCTGGGAAACATAGGGGACAACCAAACTCCTGTAAACAGGTATACTCCAAAACAATTAACAAGCAAAAGCCTGGGACAAGACAGAGGCCCAGAATGACAGGGAGTACTCTGCACACTGCTTTCAACTTGGGCAGACCTTACTGATAGGAGGGCTGAAGCACAAGGAAGTCTCTGTCTTATCACCAGCTGGTTACAAAATCAAGAAACAGACATCTCAGGGAACAAATCTCAAAGTTAACATTTAAAATATTACAATGTACAGTGTGCAAAAAGAGTTCAAGACAAACAAAGAAACACAAAATGATGGCCCATCCAAAGGAAGAGGATAAAAATCCAGGAAACACTAATGAAGAAGATGAGAATTTGGCCATTAAAAAAAAGCCTTTAATAAAGTGATCTTATAAACGTCAAGGAGAAGGAAAATACAGAGAAATAACTCAAAGATATCAGGAAAACAATGAATGAAAATATCAGTCTTAGTAAAGAGAGAGAAATTTTAAAAAGGAACCAAACAGAACTACTTGAACTGAAGACCACAATAACTGAAATGAAAATTTTCCAAGAGGGTTTTAAGAGCAGTTTGGAACTGGCAGAAGAATCAGCAAACTCGAAAAAATAGATACTTGAAATAAGTCAGGCTGAGGAACAGAAAGAAATAAGAATTATTAAAAGCAAAAATAGGGGGCTGATGTGGCTCAAATGGTTGGGCGTCCGTTTCCCATAAGGAGGGAACTGGGTTTGATCCCCGGGACCTCCCGGTAAAATAAAGAAAAATATAGAAGGTGCATGGGCACACCACCAGGCCCCACCAGCGGGTGAGCCCCTAGGCCCCACCAAACCACACAGCAAGATGATGACGTAATAGGAGAGAGACGCAGGGGAGAGCCAAGACGAGACGCACCAAAAAAAACAGGAACTGAGGTGGTGCAGGTGGCAGAATGCCTCTCTCCCACATCGGAGGTTCCCAGGATCGAATCCCAGTGAAGGTAGGAAGAAAAGGATGAGAGGAGAGGGCAGGAAATGGACGCAGAGAATTGCCAAATGAATGGACATAAAAACAGCAAAAACGGGAGGTGGGGGGTTTAAAATGGATAAAAAGTAAATAAATAAATCTTTTTTAAAAAAGAAAAGAAAAAATAGCCTAAGACACTGGGATACCATCAAGTATACCAATATACACATTATGGGAGTCCCAGAAGGAGAAGAAAGAGAGAGGGACAGTAGGAATATTAAAAAAAAAATGGCAGAGACCTTCCCAAAACTTAGCAAAAGATGTGAATATAGAGAGAATCAACAAAACCAAAAGTTGATTCTTTGAAAAGATCTATAAAATCAACAAACCAGTAGCTAGATTAGCAAAGAAAAAGAGAGAGAATACAAATAATGAAAATCAGAAATTAAAAGGGAGGGATTACTACCACCACATGGAACATCCATGAAACAGTGACTATTTGCCAACAGAGCAATAAAAATATTCCCAAGATACAACAGGCCTAGCTAGCAAATAGTCCAGACTGAAATAGAGTAAAGGACTCTAGAATGGGGAATCTCTAGGGGGATAAGAGAGGGGAGAATTGGTCAATTTTTCAGATATTGTTAGTAATTGGTTGTACTAGACACATCTTCTGTGCCTCCACAGATTTTCTTGGCTTTACTTGCTCTGCATCAGTTGCCACCATGGTGATTCTATCCACACAGAGTGTACATACAGTTCCATCTCCTGAGGCCAACCAACTACATACCCTGAGTCTCTGGCCCCTCCCACAACTTCCAGATTCAGATGAAGTGCCATATGTAAATCATAGGGTCTTGCTTCCCCCAAAGTTGCCAAAGGCACATGTGATGCTACAACTAGAAAGGACAGGGAAGGGAGTTATTCCCAATGGGGAAAATTTTAACCAACAGATTTCCCTCTTTCTGATGGACTGTTTTAACAATTTTCAGCACAATGTGTATGGAAATGTCCTAAATGGGTGAGTAGGTGTATCTGCCAAATAACCAGCTGTATTTCTTCATGATTTGTTATAAAGCAGTGGCAAGTGAGGTACTCCATCATCTTGCATTTGCTTCCCATCCTTCCTGCCTCACTTCCTTCTACCATCATTCCTGCTTACCTGGAATTGGAGTTCCCAATAAATATTAGCATTTAATCCTTGTCTCAAGCTCTGTTTTCTAGGGAACATGAACCAAGTCACAGGTGTATGGTGGATTCCAATAAAATAGCATGAAAATGTTTAATTTAGGTTTTAAAGATATTCAAGTAAAAACATGAGAAAACTATTAATTCCAGAAAAAAAGCTGTATAAGATAAACATTGTATTCATTATACAGTGCATAACCTAGCTCTTCATAAAGTAATATTTACTTAATTATTAACACTGTAAACAAATGATCACTGATGTAAGTACAAATTGTAGAAAAAATGAATTTAATGGATGGGATGTAGAAAGGGAATGTGAGAGCGAAGTTCACATCTACCAGGTAATGAGAAAGAAAGATCAGTCAATCAGAATCGTATTTTTAGTTCCAAAGTAATTTAGTGTATGACCTTTGACAAGTAGTTTTATTTACCTTTGTGTCAGTTTCTTCATTTGTCAAACGGGATTAATATCTGCCATGTCTATTGCAGCACAGTTGATGTAAAAATGAAATAATGTGTGTGGAAGTACTTTGAAAAACAGAAAGTCCATCTTTCAGAAGAGGCAAAAGGACCAGCAGCAAGCGCAAAGCAGCATTTTTGGATCCAAGGAAGAAAAGTGGGGCATGACTTCAGAGTTGACACCATTTGAGTCTAAATCCCTTAACCTTCTTTGAAGGCTAAACTAATTAATTGGCAAAAAAAAAAAAAAAAAAAAAAAAAAGCTAAGAATTTCAAGAATGTTATGAGCCTTCAGCATAAATTTTTTCTCTTTTCCCAAAGGAGGAAGGCATGGCCAGGACTGGCTCCTAAGGGTAATCGTGATTCCAACAACCTCCCAACTTATTTTCCTGCCCCCAGTCTCTCCCCCTCAATCCATCTAGTTGGCTTAACATTCCTAACTCACTCTTTATCCTGCTATCCACAGATCAGGGATGTACAATGGTTCCAGAGCCCTCAATTCAAGTTCTACCTCCTCTTTGTAAACTGGTATTAATTTCTCTAGTCCACTTAGTTTTTGATTCTTCTTTTCCCTTTCCTTAATTCTTTCTTGGAAGTATAACCAACATTAAAAAGTACAATATTAAACAGAATGGAAGAGGAAACTAGCAGGGAGCCAACACCTCAGGCACATAGGCACACACATGGCCTTGAAGGAGATGCTATTATATAGAGTGTGCTCCAAAGGTCATTCTTTGCAACTGACCCATCTGAGGAAAATGCACTCTGGTCCAGAATATCTTTGATAAGTGATTTGCAATGGTCTGATACAGAAATAAGCCTGAGTGTTCAGTTTCAGAGCACCAGGATCTCCATAATGATGGAGAAGAGTGCAGAACTAAAAGTACTCATAAAAGAAATGGGGTAGATCAGAAGATCTCTAAGATCTTCTAGTTCTGACATTTTAGGATTCATTTTTGCTACGAAAACTTATTGGGACAGCAGCAATTTGAGGAATAGATCACCACCATCCAAAACTAGAAGACCAATACTAGCTCTGGAGGAGAAATGACCTATTCCTGTGCTCCTACCAGGGATGTAGAACAGTGTAATAACTCATTTTTTTTTTCAGCACAATACCTCTTTTATGTTTCAACAATAAAGAATACTCTCCAATGAAAGCCATTAGGATAACCTGAAGAATTTGGCACTATATATCCCCTTGCCAGTCCTACCAGCTCATCTTTAATTCCTGTTCACTCATAAAGCTATTACATTTTTCTAAAAAAGTATGCAGGATTTATTATTTCTTTTATCCTCATAATCTGAACTACCTTTACTGAGAAGGTACTTAAAAAATCAAAGACAGTTAAGTCCATCATCACACACCAAGGACTGGCCTTCTTGTCAAAATACTTGGATTCCCATCCAGACTTTTCTAATGACTTGTTGTGCTCAGTTTGGCAAGGCAGTTACCATTTTACTCTTCCTCTGGGTACCTGTTTTCTCTATATTTAAAATGAAGGCATTAGATAAAATGATCCCATGGATGTTTCCAAGTCTACAAATCTATGAAATCATTCCAAAGCAAAGCCATCGCTGTCAAAGAATGCACACTAAATGAAGGAGGTATGACTCAAGGATCTGCTATGATAAACTTTAGAATTCTAAAATTCTTGCAGAGATTATAATCATTGGTAGCTGAGATTTGCCGGTGCTGTTCAAGTCCAGCGCCCGCTAGGAGCTCTCCAGGGTACTGATTGCATCTCTGACTGGCTTCTGCCTTTCCACTGTTCTGGGCCTAAGCACATTTCCAAATCTATCAACACCCAGACAGAGCTGTGGCAAAAACATAATGTATGGCTCAATGGATATATGGAAGAGGATAATATCATACAGAAAACATAACAGAGCTAGAAAATTAAATGAGTTCCAAACCTGGTTTTCATTCAACACATACCAGTTACTTAATGTGACGTACCAAACATTTCCTATACCTTCTAGGACCCAAGACTTCAACCTTCAATCTAATGTTCTTTCCACAACTCCTTTCCACTTTTTAAAAAAAAGTTTATCTCCCCCCCCCCCCCCCCCGTTGTTTGCACACTCACTGTCTGCTCTCTGTGTCTATTCGCTATGTGCTTTCTGTGTCAGCTCATCTTCTCTTTAGGAGGCACGGGAAACCAAACCTGGGACCTCCCATGTGGGAGAGAGGCACTCAATCGCTTGAGCCACCTCCACTCCCTGCTTTGTTGTCTTTCTCATGGTGTTTCCTCTTAGCATCTCCTTGTTGTGTCAGCTCGCCACACCAGCCCATTGTGCCACCTTGCTGTCTTACTCATCTTCTCCAGGAGGCACTGGGAACTGAACCCAGGACCTCCCATGTGGTAGGTGGGTACTCAATCGCTTGAGCCATATCTGCTTCCCCTGTCTGCTTTTTTTGAGCCCCAATGTTAAATTCCCCAAAGTTATGCTAAATAGCACTCAGATGGTTTTATTTCAATGCCTAGCACACCATAAATTCTCAATAAATGTTTGTTGATGAATGGGTCCATGAGCATTCCTAAACTTCAAGTGCCTCCAGTTTCACAGTGTCTCTCACATGCATGTCCACAAAACACCGACAATCCCATTTGCCAGAAGACTGACACAGGCTTCCAGTGCTGCCAGCTGATATAATTATCGAACGTAGATAATACTGTGTTGATTTCTGCAGCTCCAATATTGTGATTATGAGCAGGGTCTGGAGTTGGATAAACTTGAATTTGAACCCCGGCTATTACTCATTTGACTTGGGAAAAGTACTTACCTTTCTTAAGCCTCATTTAACATATTTATAAAATGTAGGAAATATAGTATATACCCTCATAAGAGCGCTGAGAGGATTAAATGAGATAATATATTAAAGCATTTACTAAGTAGGCACTCCCAAGTGCTCAAGATGTTCTAGGCATAATATCTGGCATACAGTAAGTATTCAGTAAGTGTTACCTTCATCATTTTCAGCAGCAGCATCTTTATAGTAAATCTCTGGCTTCTATAACTATTAAAGACTTTATATATGGCAAACAGCCTCAAAATAATTCAAATAATTTTGTAGTTAAAAAAATAATAATGAAATATCACAATATTCCTTAGGGGCAAATAAAAGGCAACAAACATTGATTGTCTCATCTAAAAAAGGCACAGAGGGGCTAAATCTTCCACTTGGGGTCATAGAGAATGCTCAATCCATTAGAGATAAATAACAGCATTTTGCCTGTGAGAAGCAAGAGGTTGGAATACACAAAGTATGTAGCAATCAGGCACCAAGGAAACCAAAGCACTCTCACACCCAGAGTTACTTGTTAATTTATTAAATCACCTTAAATCTGAATGGCTGGGTCAGAGCAAAAAGCACATTAATAGCTTTCTTCAAATTAAAGAGAACATTCACACACTGCCTCCTTAACACCTACAACAACCGAATGAGAAAAGCATCAGAACTTTTCATCATTCATTTTTCTAATGAAAGCAATCCATGTTTTAAAAAACCCTCCAGACGACTCTGATACATACTAAAGTTTGAGAACCACTGTCCCAGTCTATCACTCCTCTCCTATCTTCTGTCTCTATTCACCTTAGATTCTATGACCCTGCATTTCAATAACCTAAATTTCCTTTTCCTTTTTTCCTCTCCACCTGGTAAAACCTCAAAAACTTGTAATGAGCTCAGTTATCTGAACACTCCCTTCTCCAAATGTGCTCCCCAAGCATCTGAGGATTGTTGCCAGAAAAAAATAACAAAATAGGGCAGATTAGTACCTCTATAAACTTACAGTCACCAACCTCAACAGGGCCCTCAACTCTGTCAATAAATCAAGTGTTTGTCTGGTCAAAAGACAATGATGAGGGAAGTAGATGTGGCTCAAGAGATTGAGCTCCTGCCTACCACATGGGAGGTCCCGGGTTCGATTCCCAGTGCCTGCTAAAGAAGACAAGCAAGACAGTGAACTGATGCGGCAGGCTGGTGCAATGAGCTCATGCAACAAGATGATGCAACAAGAGGCACAAGGAGGAAAACATAATGAGAGACACAACAAAGCAGGGAGTGGAAGTGGTTCAAGTGATTAGGTGCCTCCCTCCCTTCCACATGGGAGGCCCCAGGTTCGATTCCCAGTGCCTCCTAAAAAAAAAAAAGACAAGCACACAACAAACAGACACAATGAGGGGGTATGGAAAAATAAAATAAATCTTAAAAAAAAAAAAAAAAAGACAATGATGATTTCAAATCTTATTAATTCTCTTCAAATGACACTTCTTCCATCTTCCTTCCTATTTCTCAGTAAATGACCCGGCCTCCTACTTAACAGAGAAAATAAACTTCCCGACTCCCCACCATACAATTTACAAGACTTTCTGTAGCCTCATCCATATTCTCCTTCCCTTAAGTTAAAATAATAAATCAGGAGTTCCTTTCTCTTATCTAAGACCAATACCACGTGTAGGACAATTTATTCCCTCTTTTGAAGGAAACTTACATTATCAATCATTCCTCTCTCCATATCATTTGCATTTTCCTTAAGCTATTTATGGTACATAATTGGTACCTCAGTGTATACAGTGAAATACCAGGCAGTCATGAAAAATGAATAATATAGTTCTTCCTCTCCTGACATGGAATAGTTGTGGAATACAATATGCTCCCCTGAAGTTCAAACCCATATACCCACTACCTACTGGACATCCCCTACTTGGATGTTCACAGGCACTTGAAACACAACATGACTAAAACAACACACATCATCTCCCCCTAAAACTTGTTCCTCATATTCCTCCAGTGTTCCTTATCTCAGTAAATGGCACTACCATCCACCTAGCTGCTCCTAGTTGACAAACTTTGACACTTTTCCTCTCCATCCGCCATCTAATCACTCAAGTCCTGAAATCTTATCTATTAAATATTTATTATATAATTTCATCTCTCTTTATCTCCATTGCCACTATATTTGTACAAGACAAATATCTCACCTTTTAATGGTTTCCCAGCACCCACTCTTCCTACAATCCAGTCTCCAATAGATTGCACCCAGAACAGTCATTTAAAAAGGAACATCTGGGGGACGGATGTAGCTCAAATGGTTGGGCGTCCGTCTCCCATATGGAGGGACCCAGATTCGATCCCCGGGACCTCCCGGTAAAAAAATAAATAAATAAAAATATAAAAAATAAAAATAAAAAGGAACATCTAATCATGGTTCTCCTTCATTAATACTCTTATATAGCCTCCTATTTCTATTAGAATAAAAGGCAAAATCCTTAGCAAAGCCTATAAGACTTTGCAAAATCTAACCTCTGTTTACTCCAGCCTCATTTTCACATCAGCCTTCCTCTCTCTACATTCCAGTCACACAGGAATGTATTTCTTCTAGCTAACTATGCTCTTTCCCTTTCAGGAGCACAGATTATGGTCTTTCTCCTAGAATGTTCTTCTCCTTATTCTTTGCCTGGTCAACTCCTGTTTATCCTTCAGGTTGTAATTTATATGTAATTTCTTCAGTGAAATCTTTTTCTAACCTCCCAAATTTGGTCAAGTCACTTTGAATTCTACTACCTCTCCCCTTCCCCCCATTTTAGTGGACATTCATTCATTTATTCACTCAACAAATGTTTATTGAGCACCTTCAGTGTACCAGTTGCTGGGCTAGGTGCAGAGAATATAATTGTGAACAATACTGACAGTCTCTTTCCTGATTAAGTTTATATCCTAGTAGAAAATATAATCATTAAACAAATAAGTATTCAATTACAGCTGTAATAATCACTATAATGGAGATATTCAGTGAGTTTTGAGAATGAACAAATGAATGTCTGGTAAATGGGGGAAGGAGGGAATTGAAATCCAGGCCTCCTGAGTCCAAATCCCATGCTTTTTTCCCACTACACTATGCTATAAATTCAAGCTTCATGTTTATTTCTTAGCATAACTGATTTTTAACTTTTTCCTCTTAATAACTCCACCAATTCAAATTCTATATAGTTCTCTCCTGTGCTTTGGGGAGGCATTCCTGAATTCGCCACCACTCAGCATGCAGTACTCCAACTCCACAGGACCTACAGATCAGTTCAACCATGAACACGGTTCTTGAAGATTCTAGTGGAGTAGGGGATGTGGGGGTGAATGACATAAATAAATTCAGTAGAGTACAGGGGTATGTGCAGAGGACTATGGGAACACATAAGATGGAAAGATTAATTCTATCTGGGTATAACAAGATAAATAAAAGTACTCTGTAGAACGTAAAGCACTCCTCAAATGATTGTTATTGGTGGTGGTGGTAGAGGTGGTGGTCTGTCTGAGCAATGGAATCCCCTAAGGATAAGAAAACATCTATTTAAATTGAAAAACAGTAGAGCCATTTACTTAACCAAGAAAAAAATGAAATACATTTCTCCTCACTCATTCTTAGCATCTTATTTAACTCATTTTGCATTTTACAAACAAAATTCCTACTGGAAGCATAGAAATTAATATATATTTTTTACTTTCTATTGCCCTCTATTGCATCAGAAAAATCTTTTTTAAAAGTCCGACAATTCTCATTTATTATAATTACATCTTAGTCATTAAACAGTCACTGCTGTTAAAACACACATACACATACTAAAATACTAAATGCAGTGAACTTCCTTTAAACCTCACTGTAGCACATATTTTGTTGCATCACATGTAAGGCCCCCTGGTGGTTGTTTAGTAGAAAGACCCTGAATTAAAAAGGGATTAGATTACTAGAAGCCTGGAGAGTCCAGGACGGGAATCTCTAAACCACACAATCTCTATGGCATACAATCATACTTTTAACAATCTGGCTCTACCACTTATTAGCTGTGTGACCTTGGGTACATTTTTTAACCTCTAATCTTCAATTTCCTCATTCATAAAATGAGTATGATAATTGTGCCTATCTCATAGGGTAACTGTGGGGATTAAAGAAAAATTACATATGTAAAGAGTTTAGGACAATGTGGACAGCATAATTATTCATCAATAAATGTTTGCTATATAAATCTTATCTTTTTTCATCACTAAAGTTCTATGGATTCTATAAACCCAATGCCACAGAGCATAATAAAATACAGAAAGCCTGAATGATAGGTATTTTCTAATTCCCCAATAGCAAAAATGTGCTGTAGTTCACAAGAAGAACCATGATCACATAGACTTTTAAAAGGAATGCCAATTGCTCACCTAGAAATCTCAGAGCCTCCACATTTCTACAAAATCAGATGACCATGACCCAAGATAAAAGGACTCCTATTTTGAAAGGTTCTAATGTTTAATCAATTGTCTGCATCAGAGTCTAAATATCTCAGACCCATTCTTCTAGTTCTTTCCTCTAAAAGAATGAAAAACAGTTGCTCAGAATTATTGTAACCATAGAGCAAAACAATTTTATACAGTTAACAAGTTTTCAGTCCTATTCTAAAACTCCTTACTTTTCCATAAGGATCTTGTCTCAGATCTTTCAATATCATAGTTACTCACGGAGCGGGAAAGAAAATATTCTATCATGAGTCTGAACAAGTTTGACAATTACAGAAGAATTGCCATTTGCTCTTTGCTCTTGCTAGTCACACTCATGCCTTACCTCCCCTCTCCTCATCTGAAGCTTAGCTAACCTTTAAGGCCCAAATTATATTTTCCTCTTGGCTCCTGATTACATTGCACCAACTGACTATGTGAGATGAATATCAGCATCAGCATCCTAAGAGAGGAAACTAAGGCTCAGAGAGGCTAAAAAAGATTCCGTTGGATGTGAATATTCTTGCTGACCTGATTTTGTGATAATCAGGGTAGGCTAAACATTCGCTATATTAGAAACCATGCATGTGTCCCCAGACCTAGTTTTTCTCCCTAGGTCTGGTTTTTAGAATGCTGGTGATAAACTAAGCCTGATTTATTATATGACCATCCTGTATGGGAAAAGACTGTAACTTTGGGTATCTTTGGTCAACGTCAAGAGATATAGCAGGGGGACAGATGTGGCTCAGGTGGTTGGGCGTCCATCTCCCATATGGAGGGACCTGGGTTCGATCCCCAGGACCTCCGGGTAAATATTTAAAAAAGAAAAATATAGAAGGCGCATAGGCCACCAGGCCCCGTGCGTGGGTGTGCCACCAGTCCCCGTGAACCACGCAGCAAGATGATGACGTGACAGGAGAGTGACACAAGGGAAAGCCAAGATGAGATGCACCAAAAAAACAGGAAATAAGGTGACGCAGACAGCAGGACGCCTCTCTCCCACATTAGAGATTCCAAGGATTAAATCCCAATGAAGACAGGGGGAGAAGGATGAGAAGAGAGGGCAGGAAATGGACACAGAGAGTTGCCCAGTGAATGGACACAGAAACAGCAAAAACGGGGGGGGGTAATAAATGGATAAAAATAAATAAATAAATAAATCCTTAAAAAATGTATAGGGGAGCTTCCTATACAGACTATAGTTAGTAGTAATACTTTGATGATGCTCTTTCATGATTTGTTAACAAATGTTTCACAGCAATGCAGAGTGTTTGTGGGGGGGGCTGATGTGTGAGAACCCTGTATGATGTTATGCATGTTTGTTTTGTAAGTTCACGATGTTTACTGAACACTTATAGTTTATGTATGTTCATGTATGAATGATATACTTCAATAACTTGTTTTTTAAAAAAAGTTTCCATTGGTAAGAGACAGCACTATGACTGCATAAATTCACTGAAACATCAGTGGTCACAGTGGCCAGATTCAACTATGGGGAAACACAATGACAATTGAGTTGTACCAAGACTATCTCGGACACCAATTTGGATTATTCTGATAAAAGAACACTCAATTTATTTTAAACAGGTATCAAGATAGAAGTAATGCGAATATTCTTGCTGACCTGATTTTGTGATAATCAGGGTAGGCTAAACATTCGCTATATTAGAAACCATGCATGTGTCCCCAGACCTAGTCTTTCTCCCTAGGTCTGGTTTTGTTTTTTGTTTTTTTGTTTGTTTGTTTTTTATTGTGGGTAAAAATCAAAATTTTCACAATACATACCAACATTTGTAAAATGATATATAAATATATATGCATATATGTGCATTTGATTACAAAAATGTTATTTATGTATATATATAAATATATTTTAAGAGGTGCTTAGATACCCAAAATATTACACGGAACCCACTGGGATTCCCATGTTGCCCACCTCCCACCACATCCCACACAAACATCTCCCAAAAGTGTGGCCCACCACCCTCAATGGACTTACACATCCTGGGGCCTTGCCACCAACCATAGACCACAGTTCACACCGTAGACAACTCTCTCTCCCACACAGTGTCTGGGAGGGGGGTTTCATGGGAATTAGTTCATCCGAATATACATGAAAGATATACAAAATCGTTCAAAAGATCAAAAGATGGGGCATGGTCACGATGGGTGGACAATCACACAATAAATGAGGGAATCTGAATTCCTAGCCTGGAGAGTTCTGCCACAGTCTCCAAGGGAGCAGCAATAGTCCTCTGAGTGCAGGGACAGTGTCTGTCAAAAGAGGATGACCCACTGATGTGTTCTTTTTATTGATGACTACCCTTGTGAGTCTTTGCTCTTGTAACTGAGACTTAGCCTGCAGTTTTGGGGTGCCTAAGGGTTGCCACCTGGGAGCCTCCTTGTTGCTCAAATGTGGCCTCTCTCTAAGCCAAACTCAGCATATGATTGCATTACCTTCCCCCCAACGTGGGACATGACTCCCGGGGATGAGCCTCCCTGGCAATGAGGGATTAATACCAAGTGCCAACTGGCAACACTACTGGAAAAAGACCTTGAATGAAAGGGGGAAAAGGTAAAGACAAATGAGTTCAAGTGGCTAAGAGACTTCAAAGAGAGTCGGGAGGTCATCCCAGAGGTAACTCTTACGCACACCTCAGTAGGAGCTCATAGAACATCTAAGTGCCTATCACCCCACACAGAGGGGCTCCTGAGAGCTCTGGAGACACCCAGGTCCTATATAAGTGGGGATAGACCCAGAGACTGATGCCTTATCAGTGGGTTCTATTTTGGAATCTGTGCTCCTGAGAGTGACAGAATTAGACTCAAATAAGTCCTCCCTACACATGGTTCATCAGTCCCTTCTATTCAAACCTATATGTGATGCTGAAGTTTTTAGGTATACTTCCAGAGACTGGAGCCTCTGGCCTACCTATGTGCCAGGTGTGCATGGAATCTCGGTGGAGCTGCAACTCCTACCCTACAGCTCAATGGACTCATCCAAGTCACCTGGCGAGGAGACAACGATGGGCAATGGCTATCCCAGGGAATGGAGAGGGCCTGCATCTGCAGGCAGGATCATCCCACCCACCATATCCATGGGATATAAGCCCTCTCTCACTTGGAGGTGGAGTGGACATCACCTAGATCTGGTTTTTAGAATGCTGGTGATAAACTAAGCCTGATTTATTATATAACCATCCTGTATGGGAAATGACTGTAACTCTAGTTACCTTTGGTCAACCTTGGGACATAGAGCAGGGGGACAGCTATGGCTCAAATGGTTGGGCGTCTGTCTCCCATATGGAGGGACCTGAGTTGATCCCTGGGACCCCTGGCAAAAATTAAAAAAAGAAAAATATAGAAGGTGTATGGGCCACCAGGCCCCAGGCCCTGCAAGTGGGTGAGCCCCCCAGGTCCCGCATGCTGGTGCGCCACTGGGTCCCGTGAGCAGGTGAGCCGTTGGGCCCTGCGAGCCACGCAGCAAGATGATGAAGTAACAGGAGAGTGACACAAGGGAGAGCCAAGACGAGGCGCACCAAAAAAACAGAAACTAAGGTGATGCAGGCAGTAGGACTCCTCTCCCACATCGGAGGTTCCGAGGATCGAATCCCAGTGAAGACAGGAGGAGAAGGATTAGAAGAGAGGACAGGAAATGGACACAGATAGTGCCCAATGGACACAAAACAGCAAAAAGGGGTGGGGGGGTAAAAATGGATAAAAGTAAATAAATAAATAAATCCTTAAAAAAAAAGTATAGGGGAGGAATACAGATTATAGTTAGTATTAATACTTTGACGATGCTCTTTCATGATTTGTTGGCAAATGTTTCACGGCAATGCAGGGTGTTTGTAGGGGGGTGATGTGTGGGAGCCCCATATGATGTTGTGGATGTTTGTTTTGTAGGTTCATAATGTTTACTAAACACTTATAGTTTATGTATGTTCATGTATGAATGATATACTTCAATAAATTGTTTAAAAAAAAAAAAAAAAAGAAGTAAATCAACCACAGAAGTTGCATTTCAGCCCAGTCTATTCATTTTAAATGTGAGGAAATAAAGGCTCAGAACAGTTTGTCTGAAGTCATTTTTACAGTTAGGTCTCATACTTGCGAGTGTAAACTAGGCCAAAAAATAATTTATTGAGTCACATACTGGAAAAATCCAGGTTTTGAGCTCAATAAATTTTAAAGATACTGGTTGCTCTCCACCTCCATTTTGGCTTCACTCCCAGGCAGAACCTCTCCTGAGGACCCCTTATATCCTCTAAGGTTCAAGTCCAGCATAAAAAAGAGTATCTCTCTTCTCTACAAAACTGATCAAAAGTCACAGATTCAAATTGAGATTTATGCCCATTCCTAAATCAATTTCCATGGTCAAAGGAATATAATACTCTAATTAACAAGGTATGAATCACATGTCCATCCCTGGTTTCAAGGGTAAAGTAGGCACAAGGCCTAAGTTACAGTGAAAAGATGGCTCCCCAGAGGAAAATCTGGATACTGGTACTAAAAGGAGATTCTGGGAAGCAAAAACAACAAGAGTCCACTATAATCACATAACTAAACTAGAGTCAGATCTGGCACATGAACTTGTATTGTGACTCCCAATTCAGTGTTCTTTCTATTATACCATGCTACTTCCCTGGAGGAATAAATTATAAAACAGGATCTCAATCAACTCTAAGCTCTGAATTATCTGAAGCTTAAAATGTTTTGCTTTGCCTCTTAAAAGCTATGTTCATAAAAGGACAGCTTCACAAAGTTCTTTAGGAAATAATCCTGCTCCAAATTGAGTTTTGGCATCACATATCAAGATGATCTTAGCCTTATGATCTGCTTCTCATCTATACCCGGCAAGACCAGAAATACTAAACAGAGGATAACCTATAAGGTTGAATCTTAGAGGAATCAAAAGGCTTCCAACCCAGACCTCTACCTCACCACTTGAAATTTTTAAAAATTCTACCAGATTCAATTGGATTTGGAAGGCCTATTTATTGGACTTCCAGTTTTCTTAGGAAAATACAGACATACTAGGAAGGAAAAATATACTCATTCAAACAACATTTAGTCAGTGTGAACCAAAATGCCAGGTATTTTGGGTATAAAAATGAGCAAGAATAATCCTTGCCTTTGAGGAGTTAGTGGTTTGATTGGGGAGGCAGACATGCAACATGTTATAATTCATTGTGAAAGAGCTATGATAGATCTCTTTATAACATGGTATAGAATAGAGCACAGCACAGAATTCTTTGGCATAGAATTAAGTGACAGATAAAAAGGCCCAGAGAAAGGGTGGGGTACACCATGAGAGAAGATGATATCAGTAAGAAGGAACATAAGAAATCAAAGATGAACTCTGCTTTCCAAGGGATGGTCTCAGAACCTGGAAGGGAGTGAGAGGGGGAGGAGGAAAACAGAAATTCAACCAACTATTAAATAGCTAATATTATGAATAAGGATTTCTGATAGGTGGTAATATGAAAGATATAAAAATGAACAAGGCATGATCCTCATCTCAACAGGCCTACAATATACCTGAGCAAATAAGACACAGGCACAAATCACATAATAAAAGACAGACTATAATAAGTATAATAAAATTGAAGCTAGGGAGCTTCAGATGAGAGGGGGAAAGGGAGAGAAGGGCAAAGGGGTAGAAGGAGGGGGAGGGAGAAGATTAAGAAGGAGGAATCAAGGAAAGCTTCATGAAGGACGTATGACTATAAGAGGGGCAGGAGAGACAGATGCTGAAAGATAACCCCAGAAGAAAGTCCATATGAGATACCTCTATCTCGGACCATCCTTTGACTAATCCACCTTTCACAAGTGTTCAGTCACTCTGGTTCATGTAAAAAAAGTCTCTCAGGCAATCAAACAAAAGAAAGTACATGGCTGAAAACTGAATGAGAGAAAATTGCTGAGATGAGCTTTCTATTTATCTTTCTGAGCTTTATTTTTCTGACCTGTAAAAATAAAGATAAATAGCCCCTATTCGTTAATGTTGTTGTGAGATCAAATAAAATATTAAAGTGCCTAGAATATGCCTGATATATAGGAGACCATTAGTAAATGTTAATTTTTCTTCCCTTCCTTCTTCAGCTGTATGAGTCTGAAATACTTACAAGGTCTCATATCTATCCAGTTCACATGAGGACATTACCTTTTCATTAAGCTCCCAGCATGTTTCCATGGTAATGAGCAACAATATCTACAAATCCTTCAAGGGAAATTGGGATTTTAAGAAACCCTGAGCGGGAAGCAGCTGTGGCTCAATCAGTAGGGCTCCCGTTTACCATATGGGAGGTCCCGGGTTCGGTTCCCGGGACCTCCCGGTGAAGGCAAGCCCACCCGCACAGCATGGTTAGCTGACCCAGCGAGCACAAGCAGCAAGGGGGGGATAAATGAATAAATAAATAAAATCTTAAACAAAACAAAAAAAAAGAAACCCTGAGGAAGTCAGCATTTTCAACAGACCCAAAACCTTGGGCTCCAGCATTTTGTGAACTCTAAAATGATATACAAATATCATTATTATTTACATAACTTTTTATGTTTAATTATTTAACAAAATGTACTGATATGTAACAAGCACCATCTTAAACACCATGGGGGATATAAGAGAAGGATAACATGGTCCATGACTTCAAAGCGCTAACAGTCCAACTGTAATAAATAAAAATGAGGAAATGAGCACTAAATTATTTGGAAATTACTATGTTTAGTAGAGCAGAGAAGACAGTGATCAATGCCAGCTGAAGGAGTTAGAAATTTGAGCTAAGCCTTAAAGGACAGGTAGGATTTAGTTAGAAAATAAAAGAATGTTTTAAGCAAGGGGATATAAATGGAAATGAATATCATATCTTGGGAGACAGAGACAAGACTAACCTAACAGGAGCAGATGGCGAATGCTGGGAAGGATGATAAGACATAAAACAGATATAACAAATTCCAAAGCTAGACAGTATGCTAGACTTGATGCAGAGTGGCAGCTACTGGAGTTACTTGAATGGCAAGAGTCATGATGAAAGGGTTTTAGGAAAAAGAACATAGCAGCATTTATGGTCTGGATTGGCAAGGGAGACAAGGGACACCAATAATCCAGGGCATACTCATCTTCACTGGTTGCTAAAATCATGACTGGCAACAAGATCCATAATTTCTGGAAAGCTGCTTACTTCTTTTAAGAAGATATATTCACATATATTCAATCCATCCAAAGTGTACAACCAATGATTTTTAGTATAATCACAGAGTTGTACATTCAACACCACAATCAAGCTGCTTACTTCTTAGACAATATGTCTAAACCTTTTACAGGATTGCTTCCTGGGCTAAACTCACTAAAGCAATCACTGGATGCCTCCATTTCATATTTCTTAGAATCTCAGGACAGAAAAGAAGCTTCTCTAAGCTTTCTCATAGACAAATTCCAAGCCAATACAAAAATCATCTCTAAAGCAACATGGATTGGAAGAGTCACACAGCCTTTGCTTAAATACTTTAACCTAAGAAATTCCTAGGGAAGCGGCTGTGGCTCAATCAGTAGGGCTCCCGTTTACCATATGGGAGGCCCCGGGATCGGTTCCCGGGGCCTCCTGGTGAAGGCAAGCCCGCCCGCACGGCGTGGTTAGCTGACCCAGCGAGCACAAGCAGCAAGGGGGGGATGAATGAATAAATAAAATCTTTAAAAAAAAAAAAAAAAAAAAAAAGAAATTCCTATATTTCACCAAATCCTCTGTCCTTGCAGAAACAGAGTTCAAATACATCAGCTCCTTAAAGGAACATTTGGTCTGCCTGAGTCTGGGCAGCTCTTCCTCTAGGAAGATTAGAGCTAACGATTGCTGGAGTGGAAGGAGGGATGACATTATGCTGCAGCTTTTAACAGAGATTCAGGCCATCCTCAGTAGTGGCTGACTGTAGGGAGGCAGGTCTGAGTCAGTCTATCAGGTGATGAAATCCTCACTCCATCTGCTCTGAAGGAATTGTCTGCCAAGGCTGATGCCTGGACACGAGTCCCCACTCCCACACCTACCCCTTTCTCCTCTGAAAAGTAGAAACAAATTCTGTTTCAAAGCTTCATCTTTTCTCCTCTTCCCAAGCCTCAGTTCTAAGAAATTACCTCTCAGTTATAGGTTATGGAAGAGAATAGAGGAGCAAATATTCCCCTAATGATTCTAAATGGGCAAGATGACTATAATATGACCTACATTCAGCAAAGGCTGCCTAGCTTTTCTATCACTAATCCCCTTCCTTTATCCCTCCATCTTTCTTTTCTCCCCTTCCTCTTTTTTAAAATGACATATTGGATATATTTTTTAAAAATTGATGCATATGTTATAAAGCATGGTAATAAAATGTACACTCATGGACCTACCATTCACTTCAAGAAACACAACTTGTCAATACGTTTAAAGCTCTGTATCATACCTTCCTGCCTTACCCTGGCCTCCATCAGAGGAAATCACTATGCTGTATTTTGTGTTTACCATTCTTCTCACCTACTCAACAGAACTAGATTAATTCCCTACTCCAAAATTCCCCTACCTCCTATTTTTCCACTCTGAAGTCTACTTTCATCTGCCTTTTCTGTCTGCACCTCCAAAATTTTCATCCCATCTCCCATTAAATTCCAATCATATTTGAGAAGCTGAATCCCCATCAAATCTTAATTGTTGATAATCTAACTGCTGAACACCCATGGAGTCTCTCCTCCTCAAACATGAGCACAAATCTCCCAAATCACCAACTTGTGTCTGGCACTGGCATATTTATATCTAATCACTCTATACTTTATTATTATTGAACTGAGTATACAATGTGTATTCTAGCACCCACCTGGCTAATATGAGTCATTGCAAGAGGCCCAGAACCCCATAGCACAGCTTGCGTGTCATCCACACTAGACCATTAACTCCTTAAAGACAGGAAACCTGTCTTCCTGTATAGTAATCAATGTATGGCCTTGCCTAAGATTTACAGATAACTCCAATTTAAGGGTTAAGGTCTGATCCTACCTGATACCAAAAAAAGGGTGGCCATACAACTAAGAAAGACTTGAATTTCTTTCTCCCTATCTTCAATCCCTGGCCCAATATCCATAGCAGGTCCAGTTCTGTCACTATGCCCATAAAGCTAGCTTTATCAGAAATTATTCATGACACACTTTCCAAAAAATCCATTGCTTGTGGTATATCCACACAATGGAATATTATTCAGCCATAAGAAGAAATTAAGTTCTGATACATGCTACAACATGAATGAATTTTGAAAACATTATGCTGAGTAAAATAAGGCAGATACAATAGGGCAAAATACTAGGATTCCACTTATATGAAATCTAAAATAAGCAAATTCATAGAAACAGAAAATAGATTAGACGTTACCAGGAGCAGAGGAGTGGGGAAGGAATGGGGAGTTATTGCTTAATAGCTACATAGTTTCTGTTTGGGGTGATAAAAAGTTTTGGTAATAGATAGTAGGTATGGTAGCACAACACTTCAAAAGGTCAAAATGGGAAATTTTATGTTATATAAATATATAGATAGCCACATTAAAAATTTTTTAATTAAAAAAGGTATAAAGTACTGATACATGCTACAACATAGATGAGCCCTGAAAAAATTATGCTAAGTGAAAGAAGCCAGATACAAAAGACCACATACCACATATTATATGATTCTTTTTATATTAAATGTCCAGGATAGGCAAGTCCATAGAGAAAGAAAGTAGATAAGTGGTTGCCTGGGGCTGTGGGGGATGGGCACTGGGGATTGATTACTAATGGGTATGAGGTTTCACTTTTGGGTGATGAAAATGTTCTGGAATTAGATAGTGGTGATGGTTGTCCAGCCTTGTGAATATACTAAAACCACTGAATTTAGTATACTTTTTATACTTTTCTCATCTATCATATCTCAATTTTTAAAAGACCCAGCTGTAAATTGGGTGATGCTAACATTGGCCCCAACCAACCAGGTAGTGTGACCCAATCTGAAACCCTTCCTCAACAAGTATAAGAATCTCATGGGATCCAGGGACATCTCCAAAGTCACAAATTATAAAAACCATGTGAGAGAGACATTCACCAGATATGTCTAATTGGGAACCTGTTTCCCAACGTGATGCAATTCACAGGCTCATTATCAGGCCCTAAAGCTGTCTAGGCAGGAAGATGGGTGTTTGACAAGAGAATGAAAAGGCACATTGTTCCAATTACCACAAATGTAATGTATTTCAAATAAACATATGTTTCTGGGGGTAGAATGAGGAGGTCCATTATGCAAAGGAGCTGGGAAGGCTGATCCACAAAGCCAACTCTAATTTTACCCACAAGAGGTAAAATTACAGTCTTGCCATTTCCACCTCTGGTGATGTGTTTAAATGGCAAGGACACCACTGAGTTTATTGCAGTGTAGAGACTTGCTTTCCATCAGCAGACTATCCACCACGCCCCCTACCCTTTTGTTTTATGCAAGCATTACAGACATATCCAATACCCTAACAAATTAATTAGAAATTAGTGTATACCATAGGTCACCATAGGTCAGAGATGACTCTAATAAGAATCATCTCTGAGTTTGGTGAGCATTACTACTGCCATAGCTACTATCTAAACTCTGCTGTGTGGATCAGGAGTCCTGAGTCTAGAGGAATCCAAAATTCAGTTTTAGGCAGTTCTAATTCAAATGTAATTTACAATTCTTCATTAGTCCCCATCATTCTAACATTCAAGTTCCTTTATAAACTGTCCCAGTGTCCCTTCCAACTTCATCTCCTAGTGCTCCTCACTCTTCCCTCTTCTGATCATATACAATATCCACTCCAAAAATGCAACATTTCCAAAACATCAATGTTTTATCATGCCTTTCTGCCTCATTCTTCTACCTGAAATGCCTTATTCCCCTAATCTCCTTATCCACCTAATGAATTTCAACTTTTCCTTTAAGTCCAGCCTGGATGATGCTTCTTTTGTTAATCCTTCTCCAACCTCCTATCCTAGGCAAAATTAATTTTAGACTCTCCATTCCCCCATGGTGGCCAGAAGGTCTTGTATAAATGAAGAAAATGTTAAGGATGAAAATTTTACTCATTTCAGTTTTGCCATTCATTACCTGTCATGAAGTTGATAGATCCCTTAGTAGATACCAACTAGTCTAGTAGATTTCAAGCATGTATTTATTACATAATCCCTTACTTTAACTAAAATATTAGGAGAAAGATCAATACAACAAATGAAACCAGAGCTGCTCTGGTTGTAATAAAATATAGGGCAGTCAAAGCATCTCCTACTTAGATCCCACAACAGTAACCCCTCAGGACGATCCAAGGAATCACTGATCCCAATCCAATCCTCTTTTTTTTATAAATTAAGAAATCTGGGCCAAGAGAAGGAAAATGAGGTATTTAAGATCACACAATAATTTAGTAATAGGGCCAGGACTTAGGTCTCCTGCCTTCCAGCTCTTTTTATTATGAAGTCATTCCTGCCTTCCTGCTATTGGTGGGGGAAAACTACCTAAAGAAAATGGGTGAGAGAGAGAGAAATAAGAGGCATGGCTGGCCTTAAAAATTCAAAAGTAAGCTTCTTCCATCAGCCTGCCAGCTAGAGTACAGAATGTGCCAGTATAATACCTACCTTGAGACAGTCTTAATGACCAGCTGCTAAACTATCCAGTGGGGAGGCAGGAAGAGCACAGGATTGAGGGAGATGCCTGGTTGAAAGGCTGCTTTTTGCACAGTGGAGACTCAGGGCCAGCTAAGCACTGAATCTCAAAAGGGCTCTATGATGGGCTTTCAATGTCATCAGGAAGAGCCCCCTCCATCCACACATACACACAATAATAAATAAAACCTCTTACCACAAATTGCAGTTTCTATGTGATATGATTGGTTTGGATTCAAGGGAATTTAAGTTGGATTCTGGAAGGCAATTACAAGTTGCCTGACTTACCTGTGAGTCTCAGTTTTTTCTGGCCTACAAAATCAACACAATACTACTCATTTCATAGTTTATGTGGATATTATCATGATTAAATGAGACCATGTAAGTAAAAGTACTTAGGTAGTACCTGTTATACAGCAGGTGTTAAATAACCAGTAGTCACCTTCTTCTTTTATGTTAGGCATATCCCTCTCTTATCAAGTTTCATATAACATAAAAGCCTCTGAAATGTAAAATATTGACAATACCAAGTGTTGGTGAAGAACTTCATATACTGCTGGTGGGAGTGTAAACTAGTACAGCCACTCTGGAAAACTGTTTGGTAGTAACTACTGAAGCTGAATATACATGTGTCCTTTGACCCACCAAGTTCCACTCCTGGGTATATACCCAACGTAAATAACAGCTTATATGCACCAAAAGACATGTATAAGAATTATTCACAGCATCATTATTCATAATAGCCCTAAAATGAAACAAATCTAGTGTCCAACAACAATAGAATAAATAAATTGTTGTATATTCAATTTGGACTACAACCCAGCAATGAAAAAGAATGAACTGTTGCTACATTTTAAAAATAAAGAATCTCATTAATATAATGTCATTTATACCAGACTCAAAACCAGGCAAAATTAATATATGGTGATGGAAGTCAAAATAGTAGTTAGCTTTTAGAGGAAGAAAAGTATGATTGAAAAGGGCATAAGGAGGCTTAGCAGGTGCTGGTAATGTTGTACATATCTTGACTTAAGTGGCAGTTATACTTTGTAAAAATTCATCAAGCTGTATACTTATTATTTGTATACTTTTATATATGTCAGTTTTATACTTTAAAAAGTTTATAGGAAAAACAAACCTGTGGGAGAGATAATATATTGAGGGTCATAAAGCCCCAGAGTGCCACAATCTGTGTCATCTTGTATCCATTCCTTTTACTCCACTGCCATGATCCTATTTCAAGTTTCCAGTAGCTCACAGATGGACAATGAAGACATCTTCCTAACTGGTTTCCAGGCCTGCACAATTTCTTCTTCCTCCCATCTTCTACAACGTCTCAAGATAAATATTCCTAGGCACAGAACTGATCAAGTCATTACCCTACTCCAAAACCTTCACTACTCCCCACTGACCAGAGAATAAAATAAAAATCTGAGTTTTGCATTCAAAATTCTCCTTATCTGATCCCAATCCATTATTTCGGGATCAACTCATAATTCCCATCTATCTTAACTCATTTCCTCTAAACATGACCCACATACTGCCATGCTAATGTTGTTTTGCCTTCCTCTTTTCACTGTACTTCATTCTCCTCTACGAAAGAGACTTGGACAGGAAAAGCCATTCACCTACAAAAGTGATAAAAAGCTTAACAAAGTCCATAAACCCCCCCAAAGCTACCTCGCATTCTCCATCATTTCTCACTATTTCCTTATGGGGTATATATTACTTTAGGAACTCCAATTTCATCTTTAACTGATAAAGATTGACTGCAAAACATGAAGAATAAATCAAGCTCCTGGCAAAAATAAATAAAAAATAAACTAAAAAAGTAATTTAATTCCTTGGTTTCCTACATGAGGGGGATGATAACAATGATTTTTTAATTGTACAGAACTTTAGAATTTACAGAGAGCACTTTCACTTTTATAATCTAATTTATTTCAATAAAGTTTCCCAATAACTCTGGGAAATACATATTCTCATCCACATTTACAGATAAGGTCACCAAGATTCAGGTGATCATTGTGATTACTCTCCAATTCTAAAATTCCTGAGTCTTTGAAATAAGTAAACTTTATTTCTGAGAACTTCCTCCTACTCTGCTGAGCATCTCTTTCTCATGATTAAATGAGACCACTCCACTCCTCCATTACTAGGTGTCTATTCTATATTCCATCCCTGTACAGTGTTGCTCTCATCTTGTGGTTATAATCTCCAATATGTTGCCTGAGACCACCATACTTATCCTTCTAGAGGTATTAAAAATTCTTTAGAGACCTCCAAGATTAGAAAGTCTTGAAGAGCCAAACAATGAATTTTAAATGGTGAAATTTCAGGCAATATAAGAAGATGTGACATGAGATTTGGAGAAGCAGACTACAGAACTCCAAGAATGTCATATTCCTTCAACAATTTTTTGAGGCCTACAATAAGCCAGACTTCTAAATGCTGAGGCAAAGAATAAAACATAGTCCTTGCCCTAGAGGAATTCACAGGCTAGTGTAGACCCCATATATGTTAGTCTTACATGCAGTACTGGCTCTAGCTCAAACAATCTGATTCTTGACTGCACAATCACCCAAGTTTTTTGCCAACTGAAACAAATCCCCAAGAAGACATTCTACTCACTGACATTCATTCATCTTCATTGACAATGAGTGTCACAATCAAAATCAAATCATCAACTGGGAAAATTGGATAGCTGGATATCGAATGAAAGTAGCTACCTACCTCACACCATATTTAATTCAAAATAGTCAAAGGCCTAAATATAAGGACTAAAATCATAAAAACTCCTAGAAGAAAACATAGAGAAATATCTTCAAAACCTTAGGCAATGGTTTCTTAGACTTTACACCAAAAGCATGAACAACAAAAGAAAAAAATAGATAAATGAAACTTAATCAAAATTAAAAACTTTTGCACATCAAAAGACTTGAGGGTGGTGGGCCACACTTGTGGGAGATGTTTGTGTGGGATGTTGTGGGAGGTGTGGGAGGTGGGCTACATGGGAATCCCAGTGGGTTCCTTGTAATATTTTGGGTATCTAAGCACCTCTTAAAATATATTTATATATATACATAAATAACATTTTTGTAAGCAAATGCACATATATGCATATATATTTATATATCATTTTGCAAATGTTGGTATGTATTGTGAAAAATTTTGATTTTTACCCACCATAAAAAAAGGGGGGGGGGAAGAAAATACAAAGACAACCTATGGTTTGGGAGAAAATATTTGGAAACTATATATCTGATAAGGGTTTAATAACCAGAATATATAAAGAACTCCTACAACTCAACAACAAAAAGACAAACAACCCACTTTTTAAAATGGGCAAGAACTTGATTAGACATTTTTCCAAAAAATATATACAAATGGCTAATAAGCACATGAAAAGACGTTCAACATCATTACCCATTAGGGAAATGCAAATCAAAACCACAATGATATACCATTTCACACCAACTAGAATAGCTACTAATAAAAAACAGAAAATAAGAACTGGTGAGAATGTGGAGAAATAGGAAGCTTCGTATATTGTTGGTGGGAATATAAAATGGGACAGCCACTGTGGAAAACACTGGTTTCTCAGAAAGTTAAGTACAGAATTACCATATGATCCAGCAATCTAACTTCTAGGTATATACCTAAAATAACTGAAATCAGGGACTCAAACAGATATTTTTACACGAACGTTCATAGTGACATTATTCACAATTGCCAAAAGGTGAAAGCAAAGCAAATGTCTATCAACAGAAAACATGGATAAAATCGATAAACAAAATGTGGTACATCCATATAGTATGTAGCAGTTTGGTATTGTGTATGAATTCTACAAATAGATATTGGGGGGAGGCGGCTGTGGCTCAATCAGTGGGGCTCCCGTTTGCCATGTGGGAGGCCCCGGGTTTGGTTCCCGGGGCCTCCTGGTGGGGGCGGGCCCACCCGCGCGGCATGGTTGGCTGGCCTGGGTAGCAAGGGGGGGATAAATGAATAAATAAATAAATAAAAATCTTAAAAAAAAAAAAAAATAGATATTGGGTTATGTTTATAAACTGGTCTGGGAAGTGGATGTGGCTTAATCGATTGGGCTCCAGTCTACCACATGAGAGGTCCAGGGTTCGATTCCCAGGGCCTCCTGTTGAAGGCAAGCTGGCCCATGCCTGTGGAGAGCTGACGGCCCACGCCCTGCGGATGGCACAAGATGACGCAACAAAGGGAGACAAGCAGACACAGAAGAACGCACAGCGAATGGACACAGAGAGCAGACAGTGAGCGCAAGCAGCAAGAGGGAGGAATAAATAAATAAGTAAATAAATAAATAAATAATCTTTTTTTTAAAAAACTGGTCTGTTCCTCTGGGCATATTAGATTGCATTAACTTCAGAGGTTTCACTTTTACTTGATTAAACTATGATTAGGGCTTTGATTTGGACCACTTCTGTAGAATGTTGAGTCCCCGCCCCCTTGGTGGGCAGGGACTCACAAAGAAAAACCACATGACAGAGGAGACAGTTGGGGTTTTGATGCTGGAGTACTGCTAAGTAAATTCACAGGAGAAGAAAACAGAGGAATAGAGATGGCTCCAAAGACAGAGCAGAGGCCCCAGGTAGAGAGAGCCTGAGAGTCTACAGTTGACCTTGTGGAGAGAATAGAGCAGCTGAGCCCAGGAAGAAACAAGCCCCGGGGAGAGAGACACTTAGGAGGAAGAGGAAGGCTGAACCCTTGCAAAGACCAGCAGCCATCTTGCTCCAACACATGGCAACAGATCTTGGTGAAGGAGTAACTTACACTTTATGGCCTTGAGATTGTAAGCTTCTACCCCAAATAAATATTCTTTATAAAACCCAACAGATTTCTGGTACTTTGCATCAGAACCCCTTTGGCTGACTAACACACAATGGAATATTACTCAGCTGTAAAAAGAAATGAAGTTCTGATACATGCTACAGTATGGATGAATCTCGAAGACATGATGTTGAGTGAAATAAGCCAGACACAAAGGACAAACATTGTATTAAACAATTAGAATATGCAAATTCAGAGTGTCAGAAATTAGAATACAGGTTAATGGGGCAGGAGTGGGGATGGGGAATGGGGAGTTAATGCTTAATTGGTACAGAGTTTCTGTTTGTAGTGACAGGAAAGTTTTGGTAATGGATAGTGGTAATGATCACACAACATTGCTACTGTATTTACCACCATTGAATTGTATACTTGACAGTAGCTAAAATGATTAATTTTAGGGTGTATATAAGTTACCAAAATAGAACTGTACAATACAAAGCATGACCCTAATGGAACTATGGCCTATAGTTAATAATAAAATAATATTGTTTCATCAGTTGAAACAAAGGTACCACATTAATGCAAAATGTTAATAATAGGGAAAACTGAATGGAGGTAGGGTATATGGGAACTCTGTACTTTCTGCATGATTTTTCTCTAAACTTGCAACTGCTGAAATAAAAAAATTAATTAAAAATATTTTAAAATTCTTTTTTAAAAATCACCAAGATGCCAACAAGTAAACTGCCAAAAGACAAGAACAGATATTTCTTTTTCTTTTTTTTTTAAGAGTTATTTTATTTATTTATTTTCCCCCACCTTCTCGTTGTTTTGCACTTGCTGTGTCTGTTGTCTTCTTTGTTTCTTTAGGAGGCACCGGGAGCAGAACCCGGGTCCTCCCATGTGGGAGGGAAGTGCCTAATTGATTGAGCCACCTCCACTCCCAAGAACAGATATTTCATATAAAATATTTATAAAGAAACATTTGGAGAAAACATTCAGTCTTACCTGTACTTACAGAAATACATATTGAAACAGTTAAATATCATTTAATACCTATTATATCAATACTTAAAAGATAATATCATGCACTGGCAAGTGATGTGAAAATGGTTAGTGGACTGCAAATTGGAAAAAACTTTTTTAGAAAGCAATATAGAAATATCTATCAATGTAAAATTTATGTAATCTATCTTTTTAAAAAATTAAAAATTAAAAAAAATATTTGAAAAAGAAATATCTATCAAAAGCTACATATATCATCATAACATTTCATCATGTAGTTTCTCTCCTGAAATTTGAGAATGCCTATGGCCACACTATGTATAATGACAAAAAACTGGAAATACACAGTTCTTTAATAGAAGTATAACTGCATAAATCACAGCACATCAGTCATGAAAAAATGTAATTAAGACTACATAACAATATGTAAAAATTATTTATAAGTGGGAAAAACAAAATAGCTAGATTACAATCAAAATTATGTAAAAGTGTGTTTGGGTAAAGACATTAGAAGAGAATATGGAAAAACATTAAAACAGTTGCTCTATTGGTATGTTGAAATTCAGAGAGAAAATATTCTATTTAAAACTTCCTTTAATTGTGTTGCTATAACCATAAATCACAATTAAACATTGCTTTTTTAATTGCCTGTCTTCCTCACTAGATCATAAGCTTTGTGAAGACAATACATACAGTCTTCTTGTGCTCAGCATTATAGCACTAACTCCTATTGAATAATTCGTGAAAGAATAATGAAATTCATGGGAAATATGAAAATAAATACTCCCAAGAAGGGGTAAGATTGATTATTAAAAACAAACAAACAGGGGATAGATGTGGCTCAAATGGTTGGGCATCCCTCTCCCATATGGAGGGACCTGGGTTCGATCTCCGGGACCTCCTGGTAAAAGAAAAAAAAAAAAAAAAAGGCTCAGCTCTGTGTGCCTCCTTCTAAGATCTAACTCAGGGAGGAAAAAAATCAACCCATTGAAGAATTTATGGGGTGTCTTTCTTCCCTCAAAACCACTCTTCAGCTCTTTTCCCCTAAAGGGTCTAGTGAAAGGCACAAGGTCCTGGGAAGTGGGCACAGCAACAAAGTTTTCCCAGGATTTCCTGGAAACACAGAGTCAGAGGGGACAGGAACTTCATATCTTTTCCCTATCCCCCAAATTCACTGCCATCTGACTTCCAGAACCTTCTACATAGCTATAGCTGGAATTAAGACCAGACAAGGTGGTGGGGGGTAGGGGAGAGGGATGGCAAGAGGGACCAGCTATGTGAAAAAAGAGAATAGAAAAAATATATCAGCAGGGAACAGTATTTTTAGTAGGAATTTAAGGTTGACACCACCTGAGCTTTGGCTAAGAAATAAATTCCCAGGTACAGAGAAATAGAAGCTTTAAAGAAATTAAGCTCTAAAATAAAAAACAAAACAAAAACAAACAAACAAACAAAAAAAAAAAAAAACCCTTCTGACAACTCAAAATCAGTCTGGAATAAGCCAGAGACATCAGAACGACTCTAAGTTATAAAAGTACTATAAGCATTAACAAAAACACATAGGGAAATTTCAGAGACTATCTTTAAGTTATTTTTCAACCAACCTACGTAGCACCTGTCACAGACCATACAGGCTCTTTCCAGCTTAAACAATTTTTTATCTATCCTTGGTGCTTCTGTGCAAAAGCATCATCAATTGGCTAATGCAGAGCTCAGAAAGAAGTTTAGTTACACAGAAAGAAAGAGCACTGAGTAAGGAGAAAAGGGTACAGAGTAAAAGGAATCTAGATTTTAGGCACAGCCCTACCTATTTCGGTGTTGCAACTTTAAGAAAATCACAAATCTCTCTGAGCCTTGGTTTCCTAATCTAAATGGGAAATTATACCAATTTGCCTCACAAGGTTGTTGACAATTAAATGAGATGGTATATGCAAGTCAAAGTACAATATAAAATGTAAAGCTTTACTTAAATATTTAATCTTATTACAGAATGACAAATGCAATAATTTCCTTCCAGGATCAAAGTTAAGTGCATTTTTCAACCAAACCTGACCTACATAAACCATCTAGAGGCTGCAGGAAAATCAGCCTCAACCCACTTTGACAAGTCAACTGATGGTTTATTCTTCCATAGAGTAGATTTTTCATGTAGACAGGAGGCTATAAGGAATGATTCTCCTTTCTCCCAATCTTAGTGCTGAAATTCCACTATTAGTAATTCATTAGTTAAGAGTCAGAGAAACTTTACTATACTCATGCTTCTTCTATGAAAATACAAAAAACTCAAAAGGGATTGCCAATAACCATTAACAAGTCATAGTTGAGCTAAGATTAATTCAGCCTGATGAAAACTAAGGGATAAAAAATAGGTATGCCAACAATAACTTGGCCTAATTTCTTAAGAACCTGTTGATTTCAAGTTTTCAGTTTCACAGTCTCCAACCACCAAAATTTTTCCTCACATATCCACATTTTAGCATCTAAAATCTTCCAGACTTTTTTTTTTTTCCAGAATATATGTTCACTTTTGGAATAGGTACCAGGTCATGGAACGTATATGTTCATGGACAGAGGATGAGTGGTACCAGTGGGGAGAAAGGGCATAGAAAAGTAAGAAAACAAAATCCACCACCTTCACAGTTCAGACTAGAATCAGCAGGCCTGTTACTAAGGGAAATCTATTTTCTTCCCTAAATTCTTACTCCTAATACAGAAAAATCTGCCCATGAGAATACTTAAAAGGGAATTAAATAGGAACTTTCCTCACATCTACCCTCAATCCCACCTGTTGCTATAGTTTCGGCCCATATATATTTTAAATCCATAGTATGTACTACAGTTTGCAAAGCTCTTCCATGGACTATTTCACCTGACCTCACAATAATCTTATGAAGAAAACAGGGAAATAAAATTTAAAAATTTTTATACATTGTGTCTTTTATCACTGTAAGATCTGTTGTCTTGTATGTAGAGTGACAATTTCTTCCATATGTTTCCTCAGTGTTTTTTTTTTTTTTTCTCATTTTATCTTCAAAGAAGCTTTAGGTTACAGAAAACTCACGTAGAAAATATAGGGGATTCCCATAAACCAATGCCCTCCTCCTTTTCCACTCTCCCTTCTTAATAACATTTTACATGTGGATGGTACATTTGTTACAATTGATGTACAAATATTAAAGCATCGCTACTAACCATGGTCAATAATTTACATTATGGTTTACACTTTGCACCATACACTTTTGGAGGTTTTGACGAAATTTAAAATGGTCTGTATCCATTATTGCAAGATCATGCAGAACAATTCTAATGCCCTAAAAATGCCCTATGTTTCATCTATTCTATTCTTCCCTCCCCCTTCCCTTGGAACCTATAGTAACAACTAAGTTTTACTCTTTGAAGAATAAGATTCATAGTAACTTGCAATAACATTGAGGGCTTGACATATTGGTCTATTTCCTTTTATTAGGCACTGCCTATGTTCTTGAGAGATTCTTTTTTTTTTTTTTTTAAAGATTTATTTATTTACTTTATCCATTTTAAACCCTTCCTTCCCCATTTGCTGTTTTGTGTCCATTCGCTGGGCAATTCTCTGTGTCTGTTTCCTGCCATCTCTTCTCATCCTCCTCCTCCAGTCTTCACCAGGATTCGATCCTGGAGACCTCCGATGTAGGAGAGAGGTATTCTGCTGCCTGCGCCACCTCAGCTCCTGGCTTCTGGATCTTTCAGAGCATCTTGTCTTGTCTCTCCCCTGTTACGTCATCATCCTGCTGCATGGCTCCCGGGGCCCGACGGCTCAGCTGCACACAGAGCCTGGCAGGCCATGCACCTTCTATATATATATTTTTTATTTTACCGGGAGGTCCCGGGGATCGAACCCAGGTCCCTCCATATGGCAGACGGATGCCCAACCATTTGAGCCACATCCGCCCCCTTGAGAGATTCTTGTCCCTCTAATTGAGAATATAGCAGGGCTCCCCAGGATGGGAGTTTAGTATTTTCTTGTTTATTGTGTGGGTCTCCACCCACTGAGATAACACACTATGACAAGATGAACACTTACATATGCCATAGAGGCATGCCCCAGGTGCGCCTTATCCTGCAAATCCCCCCACATCCAATGCCCTACACCAGTGACCCCCCCGCCATATTTGCCTAAAGAACATTCCCACCATTGTAGTTTTAACCACGAACAGTGATGAAAAACACAATGTATTTTTTTTATTTAATTTTAATTTTTTTGTATTTTGTTATTTTTAAATTATTATTATTATTTTATTATTAATTTTATTTGCTTATTTTTTTGGCTTCATTTTTGGAGAGGTTTTGGATCACAGAAGGGTCACAACTATGGCAGGGGAGGATCACTGGAATAGGGTGTCGGTGACGGGGGGATGTATGGGGAGGGGTGCACCTGGGGCATGTCTCTAAGACATATGAATATATACAAGTGTTCATGGGGCATTGTCTCAATAGATGGAGACCCACAAAATAACTGAAAGAATATTGAATTCCCATCCTGGGGAGTCCTGCTACATTCTTGAATAAAACTGCAAGAATCCCCGGAGTACATGGTCAGTGCCTAGAGAAGGAAGACAGACCAATACACCAGGCCCTTGATATTGATGACTGTACTTATGAACATTTTCTTGTGAAATTGAAACTTAGCCTAGTATTATATGTCGCCTAAGAGTTATCCTGAAATCCTCCTTGTTGCTCAAATGTGGTCTCTCTCTAAGCCAAACTCAGCATATAAATGCACTACCTTCCCCCTGGTGTGGGGCATGACTTCCAGGGATGAGCCTCCCTGGCACCGAGGGATTATTACCAAGCACCAAATAGCAATGCATCTGGAAAAAGACCTTGACCAAAAAGGGGAAATATTAAATACAAATTAGTTTTTATGGCTAAGAGATTTCGAAGTGAGCTGGGAGGTCATTCCAGAGGTTATGCTTATGCACTTCTAAGCAGTATCTCATTGATTGCCACAGTAAACAGTCCCTCAAACAGCGGGGCTCCTCAGGGCTCTAGAGATATCCAGAAACTATAAGCAGGGCAGACAAGCTCAGGAATTTGATACCCTATCAGTGGGCCTTACTTTGGAATTTATGCTCCCCAGTGCAACAGAGTTAGACTTACTTATATTTTCCTTCATGTATTAGTCAGCCAAAGGGGTGCTCATGTGAAATACCAAAAATGGGTTGGTCTTTATAAAGGGTATTTATTTTGGGTAGAAGTCCACAGATACCAGGCCATAAAGCGTTAAGTTTCTTCTCACCAAAGTTCATTGCCACGTGTTGGAGCAAGACAGCTGCCGGCGTTTGCCAGAGTTCAGGCCTCTGCGGTTCCTCTCTTCCAGGGGCTGCGTTTCTCTCCGGGCTTAGCTCCTGTTTCCTCCACAAGGTCAGCTGTAGATGATCAGGTGAATGGCTTGCTTCTCTTCTCCTGGGGCCTTCTTTCCAACATCAAAACTGCTTCTCAAAAGACTGCTTCAGGGAAGCGGCTGTGGCTCAATCAGTAGGGCTCCCGTTTACCATATGGGAGGCCCCGGGTTCGGTTCCCGGGGCCTCCTGGTGAAGGCAGGCCCGCCCGCATGGCGTGGTTAGCTGACCCAGCGAGCACAAGCAGCAAGGGGGGGATAAATGAATAAATAAATAAAATCTTTAAAAGAAAAAAAAAGACTGCTTCAACTGCCCTTTGCCTTGCCTTTTATATTCAATTCCCCACCCACCAAGGGGTGGGGCTCAACGCCCTAATCCTAACCTAATCATGCCCAGATTAACAGATCAGTTTACAAGCATGATTCAATTATATTTTTGGAATTCATAATTACATCAAACTGCCACACTTCACATAGCTATTCTGCCACTTTTATTTGAACCTATAATTAGCACTATACTTGTAAAATATATGTCCCAGAAACTTAAATCTTTGGTCTGTTCATGTGCCAGTTGAGCCCTGAATCTCAGCAGAGTTGAAATACCTACTCTCCAGTTCATTGGACTCACCCAGAACAACTAACAAGGACAGAATGATGGACAACGCCCATCCCAAGGAACAGAGAGTGTCTGCAAATGCAAGCAATATAGTTCCATTCATCCACCCCATGGGTTCTAAGCCCTCTCTCAATTAGAAAGAGTGGGCATTACCATCCCAAAATCCTCAAGATTAGGGAATGAACAATGAACTAAAATAGATTTATTATTATTCTATTATAGATTTATTATTCTAGCAATGGAAGAACTTTTATCACTGATATAAAGGCAGTGGCCACCAGAGGTTCTGAGGGGAGGGAGAGGGAAGAATATGTGTAACATGAGGGCATTTTTGAGACATTGGAATTGTCCTGAACAATATTGCAATGATGGATACAGGCCATTATACATTTTGTCATAACCTATAAAATTGTGCAGGCAAGAGAGTGTAAACTATAATGTAAACTACAGTCCACGGTTAGTAGCAATGCTTCAATGTGTGTTCATCAATTGTAACAAATGCATCACACTAATGAAAGATGTTGTTAATGTGGGAAAGTGTGTGAGGGGGGTGGGGGTGGTGCATATGGGAATCCCCTATATTTTTTATGTAACATTTGTGTAATCTAAAGCTTCTTTTAAAATAAAAAAAGAAAGCAGGGAAAATATTATTACTCCAATTTTAAGGATGAGGAAATTGAGATTAAGAGAAGAGGCATAGTAACTTGTGTATGACCTGAATTAAATCCAGATCTTCTGACTCCAAATTTCTTATGCTTTCCAGAATACCATGATGCTTCTTGAGATCTTCTGGTTCACTTTTCTCCAGAGAAGACAACCATCTGTCTCAACCTTCCTGACAACACTTTCCATGGCACTGTTCACTGACTCTTTGTATCAAAATCTACCAGGTTCTTCAAAAGAATCCCAGGCTAGCACAGAAGGGGAATCAATAAGCTAAATGAAAGACAAAGAAGCCTGGAAAATGCCTGGAAGAACTGATATTCTGTATTCTTAATACAAATTTTCAACCAGATTAACTAACAACCTAGTAATTCCATATAGCTCTATGGCACCTGAAACTTGGTTTAGGAAGCCTGTAGAATTATACATAGGACCCAAAGTCAAAAAACCTGGGGTCTAGTTCTGACTCTACAACTTCCCAGCTATGTGAACTTGGGTAACCATCTTAGCCATCTAGAATCTTTATTCCTTCATATATAAAATGAGAATTATATTAATTGCTACCCCACAGATACTATTGTGTGGAGGATCAAATGAGACAATTGATGTGATAGTACTTAAAGTATAGTTTCTACAAATAAGCCAGCTTAAAAACATATTACCTGGTATATTGTTTAAAAAAAAAAAAAATCTACATGTATACATTACATTTAATTGAGAAATGTATAGATTTATTCATCTGTGTTTACTTTTTAGTTTTTAATTGTTTATGTTTTCAATTATTAAATGTACAAAATAAAGTTAAAAATATATATATATTACCTGGAAACTGTTCCAAAGCACTGGTAAGCAGTGTTTTCTAACCTATGTGCAACAAAAACTCCAACCAAAATGAAATATCCATCAAGATTTGTTCTAGTGTTCTAAATTATTTTTAGCATCATGGAAACCTGTCCATGGTTTTACTTGACTTGAAGGCTCCTATAAATACTCACATGTTGGGCTGTTTTCTTAAAGCTACTATGAAAATCTGCTTGTCACGGTGAAACATTTATTGAACATCTACCATGTGCCAGTCACTACGTTAGAGCATTTTACAGTTTCTTTCAATTGATTCTCTATAGGAACCTTTTGAAATATATTTTATCTCCTCTTCATGATGAAGAAACTAAAGTTCAGAGAACAGGAAATTGCCTATGTTTGTGTCGTTAAGAAAAAGAAACACCAAGGTATTTAGGGGCAAGGAGAAATATGGAACATTGTTATGCAATGATTAGAGAGCAGGGTGAGCATGGATTCTGGAGCCAGACTATCTGGCTTCAAATCCCAGATTCGCTGAGTTTTAGTTTTCTCATTTGTAAAATAAGATTAATAATAGTAATCTATTTCATAACCTCATAAGAGTTAATGCACCTACTTAGAACAATGCCTGCCTAGAACACATAAGTACCCAATTTCTTAGAATTATCATCATTCCTCCCTCCCTGCTTATTCAAACTTCTCTCCCTTTTTCCCTGCCCTGAAATCTTTATACCAACTAACTTAAATCTCCTCTATACAAATCTTACTCATTACTGCAGTTATGCTTTTGCTCTTTCTCTTCCTTTTAACTGAAATGTCTCTCTCCTTCCTCACTAATCTAAATCCCACTCAGCCTTCAAAGCCCAGCTCAGATCTACCCCTTACATGAAACATTTCCTGACTTCTCTAGCCCACAGTGATTTCTTCCTACTCTGAACTCTTTAAACTGTCAAACAACTCAGTCTCTAGAAATTGAGGGCTGCTAGGGCCCCCGCAGAAAAATATGAGTTAGCCCAAATTCCTAAGTTTTGGCATAGGAATCAAGGCTTTAAAAATTAACTTGTCCATGGTCATACAAAAAGCTATTCGGCAAAGTCAAGGCTTGAATCCAGATGTTTTAAGTGTTTGCAATGTTCTTTCCACTATACTATGCTAATTTTGTCTCCCTTGAGATTCTGTAGGAGTCCTCAAAACTGAAAGCATATATTTTCTTATTTCAAGTATTTCACTGGTTTGGTAGCTGTCATGGCAATTAAGATATTGGAGTTAATAACTATTTGCTGATCAACTGATCGATCTTTCACTGGTACCCTTTTTCCCAACAGTTAAAATGTTTGGAAAACAGAACTCTATATAACTTGAATTCTCACCATCAGCTGTTCATCAGGGTAAGAAAGGTACAAAGGAGGGAACTAAGGACTCACTCTAGATTTCTGGAACTAGAGGTATAAAATAAACAGTATTCAGTTGTGTTATCATTATTATCAATATTGGGGCCCTCAAAGGTTTCAAGTCCATAATAGAGAAGAAGGACCTCAATCTCCTCACACAAAGCCCAAGCCTCTTTGTGCAGGATTAAACTAGGATTAAATTGTACAAAGTTGTTAGATCCCTTCAATAGAGAAATAATAAGAGATATATATCTTAGAAAAGAGATTATAGTTGTATTTGGAAGGACTGAAATGGAAGAATGGTGCTAGACAGGAGGAAGAAAAGAACAGACCCTCCAACTTGAGTTAAATGAACAAAGGCATCTCAGTACTTAGGCTGAGAGGGGACAAGCAGAGAGCATTCCAGCTATTCTCCAGAAAGAAAGAACAAGCATAGAGTGCTTATTCATATCAGGGAAGAGAGAATTAGAAAGAGGTGGACCAGGTACGTAATCAGTGTCATGTAAGGGGGGATGTAGGATATTCTAACTTGGTAACAACAATAATCCTTGTAAAGCACTTTATAGTATTTAAAAGATTTTTAAAAATACTTCCTCTTATAGACTAATCACTTTGGTTAATGTAGTTGTCATTTGCTTATATTTACAAGGAGCTGAAGAATTGTCTTTGCTCATCATTCAGTTTCAAAAATTTTTATGTCATTTATTGGTTTAACAAAAAATTACTGAAAACGTTCTTTGTTTTATCGAATGCTAGGACACTGAAATAAAAGTTATAGTCTGGGGTCGGATGTGGCTCAACTGGTTGGGTGTCCGTCTCCCATATGGAGGGACCCGGGTTCGATCCCTGGGACCTCCCAGTAAAAAAAAAAAAAAAAAAGTTATAGTCATTGCCGTCAAGGGGATCTCAGCATTGTTGAAGGTGGAGAGAGGAAAAGGCAGACAAATAAAACTTGATTATAATATAGTGAGTTAATTGCTATGAAATGTAAGTAAGTGTATTATAATTTCTAATATAAATTGAAAGTATTAAGGAAGGCTGACTGGAAAAGTCAACAACTGAACTAAGTCTTGAAGATAAGAATTATCTAGGCAAAGACACAAGAAGAAAAGCATTTCAGATAGTAGGATTAGTATAAAGACAGGGGAATGGTTAACTCTAAGTAGTTTCTCATAGCTATAGCAAAGTGGGTGGTGAATCCAAGAAAGGCAAGACTAAAGAGGTAAACAGAGTCAGATTATAAAGGGCTTGCTGTATACTTTCAACATTTTTCAATCACAATGCTGTTTTGATTCTCTAAAACTCTATCCTACACTGTACGGTTTACCATTTAAGCTGTTTTCTTTTTAAGAAAACTAATACATTGTTTGTGACAGCTTTGAAGAGCTCTTAAGATATCAGCAAGTTAAACCATTCACACACTTCTACTTTGCAGGTAAAGAAACAGGAAAGCTGTGTGGAACAAGGCACATAAAACTTTGATAAGGGTGTAGGCAAACCAATCACTCAAATAATCATTTCACTAAAAAGAAAGAAACAAGCAAATTGGATAGCCCAAGATTGGAACTGCAGACTGAGGGGAAAGTTCTCTGGATATGGCAACAAGGCAGAATAAACTTCAGAAAACTGGGCTCTTTGAGAGCCAAGTGTCATGAAGGCTAGGGCAGAGAAACTCTGTCCTCAATTTTATTCTATCTAACCTTTGCTCTGCTCATAACTGCCAGGACCAAGTAGTGCTTTCCAATATTGTGGGCTGCCATGACTGTCTCATTCAATCTCTAAGACTTCTCATTTGGAGTGGTTGAAAATTAACAATTAAGTTAATTTGTATATCATAGAACATAAGAGTAGAAGTATTCTAAAACTTACATTTGAAGTGTATGAGGATGACGTTAAACATTATAACATATACCTTTAATCATAGAATACTCTCTTCTCCATTGTTCTTTTCTATCCTTTGTTTCATTCTTTGAATCTACCTGTTCAACTAAATCTGGTAAAGATTTACTGACCTGAAACTGTGTGTCAGATACTCTTCTGGATGTAAGGATACAAAAATAAATAAAACACTAAACCCATCTTCAAATAATACTATCTATTAGTAGGGGCAGATGTAAAAATAGATCACTGTATTGAGTTCAGTGATAAAGATAACCACAGAATTGAGAAAGGACACAAAGGGGGCCCAGATGCCCAGTAAAATCTAGGGAGTTAGAGAAGATTTCTTATCCCTGAAATGTGCAAAATAGGCAATCATCTCCACAATAAAATTTGGGGAACTCAAAAAAAGGGATCAAGATAGGTTGGATACCTGCAATTTCAAACAGGGAAGGATGCAACAATAATTAATATGGCACTTAATATTTAAAGTGTTTTTTCAGAACCTTATTTTATTTAACCCTCACAATGCTGTGAGATAAATGTTATTTTCATGTTACAAATAAGGTAACTAATTTTTGTCTGTTATTTAAGAACCTAAAACAGTGCCTGGCATACAGTGGGCCCCAATGAAGATTTGTCAAATGGGTGAGGGGGAAAGATCTAGGGTTTATGTAACTCTTACTGGGTTATATGGTAGAGCAAGAGCTCAATCCTAGGTCTTTTTTTTTTTTTTTAAAGATTTTATTTATTTATTCATTTATCCCCCCTTGCTGCTTATGCTCGCTGGGTCAGCTAACCACGCCGTGCGGACGGGCTTGCCTTCACCAGGAGGCCCCGGGAACCGAACCCGGGGCCTCCCATATGGTAAACGGGAGCCCTACTGATTGAGCCACAGCCGCTTCCCAGTCCTAGGTCTTTTGACCCTCAATCCTATGTCTTTGCATTGTTTCATGCTGCTAAAAAGAAGAGTAGAAGGAGAAAAGAGTAGGGAGCCTGAATATAATTTTAATCATCTTTACAATTTTACTGTGAAATGGAAAAATAATTCAGTAATGACTACTGTCAAGCAACAAACACCAAGGCCTGTATACTTCCTCATATTCTTTGTCACACTACACGAGCATCCTTAAAGTTCAGGCATCTATGGCATATGCTCATCTTATTTTCTCAAAAGGTCACTTGCCTTCTTCTAAGCTACATTTTCCTGCCACACTGAAGTGGTATCTGAAGAACAGAAAAGTCCTCTAGATCATTCTCTCCTCTCTCTAGAGTTATGTGTAAGAGACAGAAAGTAGAGTACAGATTACCAGGGGCAGGAGAGAGCAGAATGAGGAATTAATGCATAATTGGTACAGGGTTTCTGTTTGTGGTGATGGAAAGTTTGGGTAATGGATAGTGGTGGTAGTAGTACAACAATGTGATTGTGATTAATGCCACTGAATAATATGCTCAGGAGTAGTTTAGATGGAAATTTTTATGTCATATATATGTTACCACAATTAAAGAGAGAGAGGCTAAGGAGACAATGACAATTCAATGAAATACATGATCCTAGCCTGGAACTAATTATGAAGGAGAAAATGCCCAAAAAGGACATTATTAGGACAACTGAAAAATTTGGAATATGGACTGTATGCTTATATCAATGTTAAATTTCTTGACCTTGACATCTGTACTTAATGTGTTTGTTCTTGGGAGATGTACATGGAAGTGTTAAGTATTAGATGAGCATGGTATATGCAACCTACTCTCAAATGTTTAGAAGATAGATTAGATAGAGAGATAGGTAGGTAGGTAGATAGATAGATAGAATGATATAACAAATGATATAACAAATGTGGCAAAATGCTAACAGTTGTAAATTTGGATAGCTGGATGTGGTTCTATGTTTTGTTTTTGTATTATTTTGCAACTTTCCTGTAAATGTGAAATTATTTCAGAATAAAACATTTAAAAAAGAGCTATGTATAGCCTTCTGCTATCCAATGGTATCTAGGTGGGAAGCTAAAACCACAGATGACAATGCCACCCAACGAGAATGCAGAGGGTCTCAAGATTTAGAGGTATACACATAGTGTGAGTGCCATTAAAGACACAAAATAAAGCAAGATGCAACTCTATCCTGAGGGCACTTGTTTCACCATGCCCTCATTCCATGCAATGTATATGATCCTGAAAAAGCTATGTGTATATCAAGCAGTGGAGAAGTTACTATTTAAATGAATCCTGTAGTGAATCCTTTTGCAAAATAAACAAGCCATTTTATAAGAAAAAAATCATCTCCTAATTTATCTGCTGACAAATTTGGCATATTTTGTAGAAGACTATCAACCTGAGTTTAGGTGTGACACCTCGGCTTAACGGGCTGTCCATTCATCTACGAAATGTAAATACCTACCTACTGATAAGGATCCTTGTGAAGATAAAACGAGATAACAGGTACAAATATGTTGTATAAACTATAAAGCACTGAGCACATGGCAGGGATCAAGAAATCAATGCCATTAACCAACACTTCAATATATTTATACAAAAGTTCTTCAGCCTATTAGGGAGAAAAGAACCCAACCACAAGTTTCCAATTCCCATTGTTGAGGATGAAATACACACACAAAAGGCACAACAGGCTACCAAGACCTCTTTTTCAAGATACCAAATGATAGTAATGCTATCAGAAGGAAGTACTGAATGGAGGGTACTCCAAGGTGAGTTTTTTTTTTTCTCAAGGTGAGCTTTTCATCCAAGAAAACATTTCATCATTTGATATATTCCTCTTCTTTCAAAGATTTACAATCATTATCACATAGAAAAAATTATAGAGTCAAAGTTTTTGAAAGAAAATGGCACAAAAACTGTACCATGGAAATAATGTAGAGCTGGAAATGATCTTAGAGAAGGTCTGTTTTAATCCTCTCATTTAACAGATTTTAGACAATCAAAGTCCAAAGACGCAAACTGGTTTACCTAAGAATACACAGTGACATATTTTTATCAAACATTTTTAAGGTTCTGATAGTCACATCTTCATTCCCCAAGATAGTCTATTTCTGTGTTCCCACAGCATCCTATGCATACTAATTACCATATTATATTAAAATTGTTTAAATGCCTGTTTTCTCCCCTGTTGGACTAGAAGCCCCAGTAAAAAAGGCCTGCATCCAATTCATCCTTATATCCCCAGCTAAAATTAATTCCCAGTTAAAACTGTTTTGTAAATTTGAGGGCAATGTATGTACATCCTGACAAACTTCCTACTTAGGCCTCTCTCAGGTTTTGTTCCCTTTGAGGGATGCTCAGCAAGATATTTAAAAGACTAATGTTTAAAAAAAAAATTTTTAATAAAAATTTTAAAAAATAAATAAAATAAAAGACTAATGTTGCTACAGATCTGAACTTGGGTATAGAAAGACAGTAAGTGATCTTAGGTAGACAAGGACAATGAGGTAAAAATGGGTCCCTGAAAAGAAGGGCATCATTACAGCACAGGTCCCATTAGCTTTTACTAGATTGTTGGATTTTGATGACTATGTCTCTAAGATGTTCCTTCAACCACTTTTAAAATGACCTATGTTGAAGCAACACACACAAATAATATACACAATAATATATAACAATATATACACCATATATACAAATATCAATAACACAAATTAGAAACAGTGAAATTGTTGGTGTGGGTATAGTGTGATGTGCTCAGGTGGTTCTTTTTAAAGCACTTACTGACAACTCCACAAGTATTTAAAACAAGCTGACACAAACAGTATTTTTAAAGGACAAACTGGATTAAATTTGAGGAAGAATCAATTAAAAGTGGGAAAAAACGAGTTGGATCAGAAGATGTGAGTTCTAGTCACCATTCTTTCACTGACTTTTTATTTGACCTTGGGGAAATTGTTCCATTTCTCTGGGCTTGCTGATCACTCGGGTTCCTTCAAGTTCAAACTGTTAAAATTATAAGATCAATAGTCTCTATCAGTCCTTGAAAGTCAGAGATGGCGAAAGATAAAAGTAGTTTGGAAGGTAAAATACAGGGATACTGTGGTATTGTGGTATAGTGAAAAAAAGCTTGGTAGTAAGACTGAAGTTTTGGATTCTAGTTCTGGTTCTGCCTTTAATTAGCTGAGTAACATTGAGCAAGGCACTTCTCCATTCCAGGCCAAAGTTTCCCCATTTATAAAGTTAGCCAAATGCTCTTTCAGCTCTAACATTCTAGAATTCTAAGGTACAGGCTACTGAAATTATGAACAGTGAAATTCTATGGGATCAGTATCTTTGTGTTCGTCAGAAACAAAGACATATAGATAAAATATTTAGTCCCAACTTCCCCTGAGTTTCCCCTCAAGTTCCAATCCACGTATTTTTCTAGAGCCACTCACAAGCCCTGGCCCAAACTCACTACTGTAGTTTGAAAGCCCCTATCCTTTATGAAAAGCCCAAAGGCTGACAAGAAGAAAATAAAAAAATGGAAACAGGTGCTGCCTAGATAATACATCAATCCAGTTTCTTCATTGTCTCCTTTTTTGCTGCTATACTTCCCTTGTAATATCCACTGTCTGGACTGAGCCAATCCTATCTCTTTTGATTCAAATTCTTCAAGGTTCAGTTCAAATCTCACTTCTTACATGAAGCTCTCCGTTCCCACTAGAGCCCACATCAATGTCTCACTCCTAAACTTTTACAGTACATGTGCCATTATGCATTGCTGTTGTAAAGATTAAATGAGACTTGTAAAAAGCTTGATACATCTGGCACATAGTAGTTGCTCAATGGAATACAGTTGGTGTTGCCCCTCCTTTAGCACTAATCAATTCAGTGCTTCTCAAACTTTAATTTGCATATGGATCACCAGGGGATCTTGTTCAAATGCAGATTCTGATTCTGTAGGCCAGAGGTGGGACCTGGCATAATGTACCTTTAACAAGCTCCTGGGTTGATGCCAATGCTGCTGATCTGAGGTCCATACTTTGAATGCAAGAGGATAGTTTTTAGTAAAGTTTTAAAAAATGTATTTATCTTATCTACCCACCTGGATAGTAAGCTCCTAGAAGGCAGATAATATGTCTCATATTTCTTGACATATGTATACTACACAAGGCACTCAAAAAACTTGTTAACTTTATAGTTGCAATCTCTAGACAATCAAGAGCGCCTGTGTTGTACTGATTTTCACATCAATAACTGAGATGTGTAGGACGAAATAGTTCACTTGACCCCTGGAATCAGAAACACTCCCATCACTGGAACAGAGGCAAGGGAGGCTCTAATAGAAAACTTACCTCTTCACCAGTGACAGTGTAACATACAGAAGAAAAAGCAACATATACAAATGGACACCTCTTCCATGAGCACAAAGATCATTAAAGTGCAGTCTTAAATGCATTTCAAATTCAGGTATTAACTGTAAAAGACAAGCATTTTTAGGCAAAATAAAAATACTAATAATAATTACTAAGAATGTAAATGAGCTTGATTTAATTTTTGGGTGGCACAGATACATTTTTCAATGATCCTCTAGTGTGCAATTAAACTAAAGATTTTAGATAACCAATAAAAAACCATTTCAAGCTATAAAAAAGTGGGGGAGGATTTTCTCCCTCCAATTTTCCTAAGAACTTGGTCAATGGTAAGATTTCCAAATCTCATTGCCACTATTACACTTTTAGACATTCAAAGAAATCTGCCTTGTATTAAAGCTGCTTCCTATTTTAAGCCCTTCTTTTAAGTCACCAATTATTTAAATACTTGTTAAAACCCTCTTTATTTTAGCAATCTATAATTCAGATGGGAGCAATATTCTTAAATTCTACTGGGAAGCTACACTCTGACTTCTTATTCAAGCACCAAGAAAATAATATTGGGTATATATGACACCTGTTCACTGAATACTATCTAGGTTGCTTAATCTGGTAGACAAATTTACTAAAATGAGCCTTCAGAGCAAAAAGCACCTTTTTGTCACTATACTTGTCATAAACAGGTACTTGCACCTTAACTCAGACACCTTCCCATAAAACTGTTCATTAATATTTAACTGAGATGTTTTTAACAAATTTAGACACATGTTGGAAGAATACAAACTCTGTGATTCTGGAAATTGCCAGCAAGCACAGAAACACGGAAGCACAGAATTGCTGTCAAGCACTAGACTAGATTTATTAGTTTTAATAAATCAATGATATTACTTCAGAGAAAATGAGAAAACAGTTGGGAGTCAGTCCACAGAAAAGTGGTTGCTATTACTTGCGTCAGAAGTCCAGTCTCTGTGGCAAGGCAAATTCTCTGGTTCATGCCAGGCAATCTTCCTAGAGAATAATACTATCCAAGGAGAGTTTCAAAGCTCAAGCTACTGAAGCATTTACAACTAAAGATAAATCTGCAGCAGCCCCATCATACCTATACAATGAGTATCTACCCTACTCCTGGGTCTCTAACTCGTATTTAGACCCAAAGCAAACACCTTCAACAAGATAGGAGATCAGGGCAAGGTGCCAGATTCTTGCATAGAAAAATGAAACACCAATGTCATTCTCATCTCTCCTCTTCTTTTTCAAATTCTGGCCTTTCTTCAAGATTCATCTTTTGTAAAGCCTTCTCCAATAACTTGGAGTCTCACTAATCACTCCATTTATTGAATGCCTTTTTTAACACTTACTGTCTCAACCAATAATTCTAGATTCCTTTTGTTAACTGTTTCATGTATCCTTGTCTCCCAAATTTGAGTGTGAGTTTTCCTTAAAGTCCTCATACTGCCTGGCACCTAAAGAGTTTATGATTAATACTGTTAATAATATAATAATAATGTAGAGGCAATCAATATAACATAGTGGAGTGGCAGAAGTTCAAATCCTGGATCTACTATTTGCGTGCTATATGACCGTAAGCACATTACTTACCTTTCCTAAGTCTCAGTTTTGTGGTGAGAATTCAACAGAAAGTAACCTTCCCTTCTCCTTTAATGAGCACTTGTTGATTTGAACTGAGTTAAGAGTAATTCTCCTATGGGGGCTGCCAATGGCACCACTGCATGCTCTTATATTTTCCCCAATACGTGATCGCTAGTGTATTTGTCATTTCCTGGCAAAGATACCTCCAGATTTTCTACTCCACTGTCATGAAGAGAAAAAAAACCAACCACACAAGTCTCCTAAATGACCATTCAGAAAGGTCTCGGTAGCAGCCTGCAGGAGGGCAACTCCACATCTACATCTCACTTCCACCACACCCACACCAGCCCTCCCTCCCCCCAGCTTTCCCAATGAGAGAATGATGGAAAGAGAGAGAAGCAGTGAGGAAGCCAAAAGAGGAAACAGATAAACAGCTCTGTGGTCCCTCTGTGCTTCCCTCTTGGAAGGGAGCACACAGGTCCAATTTCCAAGTTCAACCCCTCTGAGGGGGGAAAAAATGTTTTTTTTTTTTTAATTCCCCATATTCCTGAAGAAAAATGCAACCCAGATTCCTCACCTGGTCATTTCTTCAAGCTGTCTGCCCACTTCACCAGCCAAGTCCACCACCACCCACAGCAACCACCTCCTATGTCAACTTCCCACTACATAAAATAGAACCTCTTTTTGTTCATTTGCCTCAAATGGACCTCATTCATGCCTTTACCAACTAAAAGGCAACATTTTACCCCCAGACTTCACAATTCCGAGTCGGAAAGATGCATCATATCCCTAAAAACAACAACAAAATCTTGAAGTTCCCTGTGTACTAAGGCAGATCTCTTTTTAGTTGTGTCCCTTTAATGATTCAGACTATTTTACCTCAACCTTCATCCTTCCCGCTAAAAAAGGCTACCATCACTTCCACCCACCACACACAAAGCAAACAAATCCACAAATCCCCTCCCTGCTGCAGAGAATACAAGAATTTTTTTATTCTTGGGCGCCCCTCAGCCGTGCTCCAAGGGTCAACAAGCCCACGTCCACCCGGCTGCGCTGCCACGTCGGTGATCTTATCAGCCTGGATGGCAATACTTGGTATCAGCCGTCATCCGTCCAGGTTAAAATAAAATAAAATAAAAAAAACCACCATCAATCACCTTCCTCCCCCCAAATACCAATTTCCATTCCAAATTCACTCCGTGCCTCAGAAAGTAAAATCTTTTGGAATCGGCCTTAAATATTCCTTCGGCGATTTGGGACCGCGTTCACCTCAGTTTTCATGTGTCTAAGCTGAAAAGTCTGCTCCCCCTCGACTCCCCCCCCCCCCCCCAAAAAAAAAAAAAAAAAAAAAAAACTCTTCTCTGTTCCGTAAGGTAGCTCCTTCTTTTACTTGTCTTGGGGGATTTGAGACAACTGAAGAAATACTTTACCTCAGGTTTCTCCTTTCCAGGCCCATCAATGGCACCGACCACTACCCACCCCCCGACCCCCAACACACGCGCGCTCCTCCCATCTCCTCCCTGCGGGACAACGCAGAATCTCCTTTTCACTGGTCTTAAATGTTTCCTTGGCGACCTGGGACCATCTTCGCCTGAGCCTCCCGCGGCCCCAGGAGCCCCGAGCTGTGGCCGCAGCCCGGGCACCTACCAGTCGGTGTGCGGCTCATCGACCACCAGCAGCACCTTGGCCTTCCTGGCGGCGGCGGGCGCGGGCGCGTCCACCAGGCCCGCCGAGGCCGCCGTCTGCTTCACGGCTTGGGACAGCGAGCTGAAGAAGCTGCTGCCCACCGACGGCGCCGCGGCCGGCTGCGGCGCGGGCTGTGGCGCGGGGGTCGGCGACGGCCTGCGCTCGGGGCCCGGCGAGGCGGCCGGGGGCGCCGACGAGGCCGCGCCCGTGCCGGGGGTCGGCGGCGGCGGCTGCTGGGGCTCGGGCCGCTGTAGGTCGGTCATATAGCCATTGGGCAGGTTGGCTATGAAGCTGCTGTCCGACAGCCGGCGCCGCAGGAAGTTCATCATCTGGCTGAGGGGCCGGGGCGCGCGGGGCTGCGGGGCCAGGGGGCGCGGAGGGCGGGCTGGCGGGCAGAGGGCGAGGCTGAGGTGGCGGCCGAGGCAGGCGGCTGAGGCTAGGTCCGCGCACCGCGAGCCCAGCAGACAGCCGCGGCGGACTGGGCGGGGCGAGCCCGGCAGCGCGAGGCTGGGCGCGCGGGAGCGGGCGGGGCCGAGGGCGTGGCTAGCTCTCGCCCCGCCCCCCACTGCAGAGCCAGCACCGCCCCCAACTGGCTGCGGGCTAAGGGGACTCCTAGCCGTCCGCCCCTGCGCCTCGGGATGCGGAGCGTCAGTCCTCCTGCAGCCCGAGTGTGTGCATGTTGGGAGTAAGGGACGCGGAGCAGGTCTTCATCTCCGGGGTGGGGGTGAGGAACAGAGTGCAGAGTCTCTACCACCATTTCGGTTGGGGAGAACAAGAGCCATGCCTCCCCCTTCAGATGGAGGCGAAAAAACCACCCTCTTTTCCCTCATGGAGGGGCCAGAAGTGTCAGCTCTCCTACCCTAAGGTGACAAAGGAGCCGCCACACACACACACACTTCATTCATACACACGCACACCCTATAGGGAGAGAAAAAAAAAAAAAAGGACAACTTCCTTTCCCAAAGCTGAGGAGAGAGGTGCCATCTCCTACCTCCAGGTGAAGGAGAAAGAAATAATCCACGCAACCCCCTCTGCATGCACACACACACACACACCCTACGGGGAGAAAAAAAATAAAACCACCCCTTTTTCAATGCTAGGGGAGGAAGGAGACATCTCCCCTGTCCCAAGGTGAGGGAGACAAGTTACCCTCCTCCCAAGCTGGTGGGGAAGTAAAGGACTGTCACTACTTTGGGATGAGGGGAAACAGATCCTCTCTACCCTGTCTTGGAAGGGGGCGTGGGTGCATTTTTGGCGCCTGCACTTTAGGGATGGTTTACCAGTTGGCAAGTACTTGTCTTCCCTTTCTCAATGACTGGAGAGAAAAAGCCATTTATAATGTTGGAGACTCCCCTGCAGGAACCACAATATCTCTGTGTTTACTTCACTGACAAGCAATGGTACATCCTATGTAGCACGAAGAAGATTAACTCTTCAGGAGCTTTCTTTCTATTTGTTTTTTCAGTTCATTCATTGGCCAGTCTTCCCTGAAGATTTCTCTGGTAACCAACTTCCCACATGCACTCCCTAAATTTTGTATGATCCCTGGATCTTTGTTTTCCTCTCTCATGAGATATATTTATTCCCTGTGTGGTATTGGAGCAGGTCATGGCAGATATACTTTGCTGTCAGACCACTCTGGGTGATGCATGACCTTGGGCAAATTCCCCTCTGAGCCTCTTTTCCTCAGTTAAGAAAAGGGGATAACCACACTTTTCAATGTTGCTATATGGATAAAATGAGATAATGTATGTAAAATACTTGGCACATGGTAGGTATTACTGGAGTGGTGGCTGAATTCTTATTCTCTTTTGAATTGGTTCACAGTATTTACTGCGCTGAATGTAATCAACGAGTAACTTGTCACTAAAATTGGCAGTCAGATATTTCTTCCTTCATCCCACCTTGCGTTCAACTTGGGGCCTGGAGATCCACCATCCATCTCTGAGCCAGAGACCCAATATTGTGAGAGAGTCCTCCAGCCAACTAAAATAATGAAGTGGACTTCCTATCTACCATGTGCCAGGCACAGTGGTAAGAGCTGGAAAAAAAATTGATAAGAATAGGCAGTGGCTCCTGTATATGGGCAGTTCAAAATCTATGTGGGCTGAGGAAGGGGTACAGGAGCAATTAACACAATAGCATGTGAGAAATGCTATAATACAGTTGGGCAAAGTGGTTTGGACGCACCAAGGAAGGAGTGATTAATTCTGCATATGAGGGTTAGAAAAGGCTCCTTAGAGGAGCTGACATTTGAAATGAGTCTTGAGGCAGCTGTAGTAGTTTTCTAGCAGAGAAGGGGAGGGAGTGAAGGCACACAGGCAGAGAAGGCATGGAGATATGTGAGTTGATGACTGCTCCAGGAAGCCTTTCCTCAACCCTCTAGGTTGGGCTAAGTGTTTCAAATCCTATGCTCAGCTTTGTCATCACCCCTAAAGAAATTATAATGAAATATTCTGGTGACTCATCTATTTCCTTCACTTGCATGTATGATTTTCATGGATAAGATTGTGTCTTAGCCATCTTTGGATCCCAACAGCCTGTACAGTACCTTGCACATAGTAATGGCTCAGTTGCTTGAGAACTGAGTTGTATTCTTACTCAACACAGTTCCTATGTCTATTGGAAAATAAAGGTAAGTTACTAATAACTTAACATAAATTAACTTAATTTTTTAGAGGTTCATAGGAATCTTATCCAAAGATACAAATCTCTAATGGTAAAATTTTGGACACTGTATCACTTGGATTTTTTTTTTTTTTTTTTTTTTTTTGATAATTGGGTTATCTTTTTTTCATATTCCACCAAGTAATTTCCTCTAACCATTAAGTTTGTAGAGTATGTATAATGTTTTAAAATTCAACCAAGCAATAAACATGTTTTGAGTACCTAATATGTGCAATGCAAGGATGAATAATACTCCAGTTCTACCCTTAATAAGATCGTTCATAAACATGTAAACACATCACTAGCAATACCAGAGAAGTCTGTGAATGGCCAGAAAGTGGAACAGATAGTGAGTATTAAAAGAACCAGCGGAAGAAGCGATTGCTGGGGTAGGAGATTTCCCAGGGGAGGAAGGGCTCAGGCCTTGTAAAACGGGTGGAATGGGCAGAAAAGAATGTAGAGGCAACCAAGATAGAGGAGATAGCAAGAGCAAAGTCAGGGATGCTGAACTGTATATAACAATGAGTAATCTACTTCTTGAAAGCAAAGAACTTGTCTCTGTTGTTTAGCACAATGTTTCTTGAGCCTTAGCATAGCACCCAACATGTTGTTTGTATGAAGATATTTGTAAGGGAGGCTCTGGGAGGTTGTACTTGTGTATATGTTTATGTTGTTAGTATGTCCTTCCCGCTTCTCTTTTTAAATTGGAAGCACCTCAGGGTGAACTATGCTGTCTTCTGTTTCTCTCAGAATGATCTACAACATCTGATTATAACATCCAACTCACAGTAAATGACCCGATTTTGGGAGCTGGATCAGGATATTCCCAGAGAATTGCTTTGCTTTAGATTCCTTTGTCGAAACAAGCCCATTACAAAATATTATGGGTTATTTTTGAATTTGAATTTGAAATATAAATACCAGAAATATAAATATTTCTGGTAGGTCATTGCTCAGCTGTATATGATCAGAAGTTTTCCATTCGTTGGTACAACTGTAAATCACATCTGCTTCAACCAATATCCTCAGTGTTCCAGTGAGTCCTGGACGGCTTGAGTTTTAATGAGCTGTAATGAAAATATTTCCCTTATCCTGGCCTGTGGATCTAGGTTCCAGATGCATGGAAAATATAGCACTATTAGTCTATTTTGTGTCCTGCTTTTTCCCTGGATTTGAAAGGGCAGCAGAATTTGGATTTAGAAAATTCTACAAAGTTTAGATTTTTGGAACATTAGGGCCTTTTCTACCTATTACCCTCTGCGGCCAACCAGCCATTCACCCCCACCTGCAGGTCTCCCCCACCTTAATCACTCAACCACCGACACAGCCAACTGCCAGAATATCTCGGAGGGCCCTTCCAGTTCTTGAGACTCCGGACTCTTTGAGGTCTTTCCTGTGTAATCTTTTCCTTCCCATTGAACTGTAAACACAATCCACAAACATCTGTGAGGGCAGATGAAAGAATCCTGCTAAAATGAGAAACCAATTTAAATGCTTTATTGTCTCTCTGATTTCTCTCTTCCCCTGAGCAACAATGCTGTGGAGAAAGCTCACAGGGAGAAGGGCTGGATACATGACTGAGGAACAATTCAAGTGTTCTTCTGTAGGCAGAGCTCAAAGCCTGGCTTAAAGGAAAACCTGGGGCACCCAGCCACCTGGCAAAATACTTGCTGCCTAGGTTTCCTGCCAAACAAGAAAGTTGACTGGAACTATGCCATCCTTGGGCCTTGTTCACATCTCAGAACCAGGGATCCCATTCTGACCCACCTGACCTAAAGAGAAGTATAAAGAGTTTGGAGGATGGAAGTTGTGGGTTTTCATCCTGGCTCCATCACTTAATGGCTTTGCAATTTTCCACAAGGTGCTCAGATCTCTGGGCTTCATGTGTAAAAGGGGTGTGAGAGTGTCTGTCTTGGGCCTCTCATGAGATGACATGAAAATCCCTTTGAAAGTGACAAAGGTTTATGAGAAGAGGCATCATTCTTGCCTTCCACACCAGCTTGTTACCTAATATTTTGGAGACCAAATGGATTCTACAAAATCCAAAGGTTCAGCCCTGTGAATGCCTCCCTCCTCGCCTCTGCATAGAGTTAGCAGAGGACAACTATGCTCCAATGTTAAATTCTCCAAAAATGGCCATGTCAGCAGGGCCAGTTTGTTATAGTTAGAAATCATATAAATTTTAATTCTATTCCTAAATCTGCTGCTTGGTAACTTTGAGAAACTCACTATCAGCCTCAGTTTCCTCATCTGTAAAAGAGCAGTGATAATTATCCTAACAACCTTGAAGGACTGTTATGAGGTAAAGCATGTGTGTGTGTTATAAGCTGTAAAGCAATGTGCAAATGTTAGCTATTAATATTTATGATGCCAAGGGAAATCATAAGAGCTCTCCAGCACTACAACTAAAACACAAAAGAGGACTCCTCCACATACACGTATCTCTACATTAATCACCCAAGAGAATTAAGGCACGCCTGAGAGCGACCCTCTCAGCGACTCACTGGCTTAGTCATACCTGCTAAAATAAATGCAATAACCACTTCGACTACTGGCTTCTACCCTCCTGGGTGACCTTGAACAAGGCACTTAACATCTCTCTCTAGGCTTTCGTTTCCTGGCCTGGAAAATGAAGGAGAGGAAACTGAGCTGGGTGATCCCCAAGGTCTAGTGTTGTGAAATTCTCTGGGCAGAGGAGCCCCACGGGGCAAACAAGCACTTGATGTCACCAGGCTGAGCCAGGGAGTACTGGGGCCAAATCTGGGAAGCAAACACAGAACACTGACAAGTGGTTTTAGGGAGAGAGAGACAGAGACAGAGACAGAGACAGACAGACAGAGACAGACAGAGAGAAGCAGAGGCATGCAAGAGAAACACAGGTGACATGAATTCTAATTCCAAATCTACCCCTGACTTTAAGGAGTCAGAGACGTTTTTCTGGCCAGGTCTCCGTTTCTCTGACAGTACTAGGTACACAAGAATAACAACAACTGATAAGATGTTGACTACATGCCAGAAACTGCCCATGTGTTATCTCATTTAATCTCCCACAAGGGAAGCCTCTAGTACCCCATCTTTGCCAGGGGAGCAATTTAGACTTAGAGAGGTTATACCAACTAATGGGAGATCTCAGCGCTAAAAGGTTGCAGTCCTGGAGGTCATGTCTGGCTGCCTGCAAAGCCCATGAATTCCCCATTAGGATATACTGATGGGCCCCTTAGAAGGGTGCCATCCATCAGCCTAATAAACACATTTATCAGATGCCATAGGAGAAATAACATGCCCTCCAGGACTTTCCCTGTAAGCTTCCCTGCTATGAACCTTTGCCCAGAGTCCCACATACATAGGAGACTTTGTGTAGCAGGGACCCTGGATAAACATTCCTGCCAAAGAACAAGCTAGCCTCAAGTAAGAAGAATCTAACTAATAAAACACTCTCCCAATCCAATCCACTCCTATCCCCACCCTGCTAGGACCACAGCTCCCCACAGAGCGGCTTCTGGCCTCTTGCGGGATGTGGGTCTATTTGCTGTTGCCATAGTGATGGAGGAACATCTCTGTCATGCACACATAAGTAGCATGGAGTGGGTTTCCCCCGCCTGGGAAACTCAGAGGATTCATCAGAGGTTGTTTTCTAGCAGCATCCTCAAAACCACTCCAATAATGAGTGAAAGATCATCCCTTCCACTCAGCATTCCATCCACCCCATGGACAAGGCTGAGCTTTCTGTACCAAGTCAATGCAGAAGGCAACCCCTTCCCTCTGTCAATAGCATAGTATCTTTTCAAGGAGGTGCCTTCCAGGTGGTAGGAAGAGATAATTACAAGATGCCAGAAAATGGCGGTTTTGTTTATAAGACTTCCGTAGTCCTGCTCTGCCTCTCCCAAAGTGTGGACCAATTATACCTTTAGCTCCAGACCCATGTGGGTTTACCCACTGCCTCACCCACTTATTAGCAATGCAATCTCTTTTTTTTAAAAAAAAGGAATACACATTATTTTTATTTATTTATTTTACTGGGAGGTCCAGGGGATCGAACCCGGGTCCCTCCATATGGGAGACAGACGCCCAACCATTTGAGCCACATCCGTCCCCTTAGCAATGCAATCTCATACAATTTCTGTGAAGTGGGGTTAAACTTTTTTTTATCTGTGAAGTGGGGTTAAACTTTTCCCCACACACACATTTGTTAAAGAAAATTAAACGAGAGCACATGTAAAAACTGCCCAGTGTAGTGCCTGGCACGTGGTAGGTACCTATTCATGACAGCTGTTATTTTAAAGAAAGAAACATAATGAAGCATATGTTCTGATTTGGAGACAGTTAGATAAATGTTTGAATCCCTAGTTCACCACATAATAGTATGAATATAATACCTTTGCTGGGAAACTTAGTGAAATGACATAAGGTAATAATAATAGCCACTTTAGTGGAGCACCATCTATACATATTAAGGACTGTGACAGATGCTATACATTTGTGCTCTCATTGTTATCCTCTGAGGTAGGAATACTTTTTGCAAATTTTCAGTTGAGAAAGATGAGCAATTGGTAAGTAGGTGGCAAAAATAAAAATTAACAAATCATATCCTTGCCTCTGGTATAAGTGGCTATACATTGAGAAAAAATTTCCCCTAGCCCCACCCCGCGACACCACATTGTATGAGTTCCTGCACGCCTGTCCCCCAGGAGCTGTTCCTCAGTGCCAGGGCCATTTCTGAGCAGATGGCCCCATTTCTTCTCTTGAAAACAGCTAGCTCCAGAGATCTGAGAAAAACAGAGCCATGGTCCAAAGTCATACACTTGACTGTTGTTCTGATGCCTTTAAGCCCCTCGGCACTTTCTCTTCATCCCCTCCCCTCTATCCTGCACATTTGCAGCACTCTGCCTGCAGGCACCATAGATGGCTCAAGGGACAGGATGGCTTGCCTGCCCCTGTTGCTAATCGGGAATGAGTCAGTATTCCTATTTCCTGGTTTTTATCTGCTCCCTACGCTGCCAGTATCAAGAGAGTGTCTTTTCTCTTCTCCAAAATAGCATCTGGTCCATTCGAAGCAGGCTAGCAGTAGGCTGTCTGCCAGCACCCTCATTTCTTGGCGGATAGAAGGCATCCCCCATCCAATTATCTAAAAGTCCCCTTGCCTGATGACTCAGCCAACCCCTCCATCATGAGCCAGTCCTGGGTATGCTGAAGTCACCTTGGATAGATCAATAGTAATGCTTGCTACATGCATTGCCTTGAATTCTCACAACTCCACAACGTAGGAATCATAGTCTCATTTGACAGATGAGGAAACAGAGGCTCCAAGAGGGGAAGCGACTTTCCTCAAGGTCACATGGCCTATCATCAGAAGAGCTGAGATTCAAATCTAATTCCCAGCTTGAGAAGGATAAGTTGAATGCTCACTGGCCACTTACTTTTTCCTACTGGCCATACTAAGACATTTGGAAAATGCTGGGGATAAGAAAGCATGACAGCCAGGGGGCCCAGAAAATCCACCCTTTTGGCATCTTTAATGTGCCTCATACCGTTGCTCAAGCTGTTCCCCATGCTTGGGAAACCCTCCTTATGCCTTGCATGCTGCTGTGGAATAATCACAGGATTTTGTGGTTGACTAAGTTCTTTGCAGCTTTTTTATCTGAAGCAGTTTCTCTAAACTCCCTGATGCTTTCTTCCTCTGAAAGGTGGGGCTATCTGCCTTGTCTGAGGATGCAAGCCAAAAGGGCCTAGCATGGTGCCAGACAGGTAAAAGATCCTCATGATTATAACCCTTCCAAATGCTCAGGAACCATCATCACCTCTGTGAAGCCTTCCCTCCATGCCCTAACATTCATTCATTTTTTTCCCTTCTGGTATAGAAGAAAAAAATATTTAAAATGCATGAATAACTCAATCATAGCACCTAGCACGTGATATTGTAATTACTGGTTCATGGTGGGTTTCCCCTATTGGACCAAAATCTTTCTGAGGGCAGAGAGTTTTGTCTGAGTCACTTCTGCATCCAGAATGCATAGTCCAGGACCTGGCAGGAGGAAAGGAGGGAGAAAGGAAAAAATAAAAGTATATATTATATATAGTATAATAAAAAATGGAAGGACAGGAAAAAAAGAAGGCACAGAACAGCTTATCAAAACCTGCTCCAAAAAATCCCACTTCTCTGTATTCAGGCAGACACGGAAAGCACCTGGTCCGCCCCCAGCCTTCTCTGCAAAAGCCTCCCAAATTCCCTCTTGACAGGCGCCAACAAGGCAGGAATATCAATGATCGCCTGACTGGAAACCTCAGATGAGCCCACCACCGAGAAGTGAGACAGGCAAGTGGCGAGTGGTAAGGCACTGCTGCAGAAAGGAAAATTCCGTGCGTGGAGCGGATAGGGAGAGACTGCAGCCCCAGGCCTGGAAACAGCGTGTGCGAGCGGTTGGCCGAGCGGAACTCCGCCCATCTCCAGCAAGTGCGGCGGCAGCCCGGCAACAGCTCAGCCTGGCAGGTGACGAATGCAGGCCAAACCCAGTGGGACTGGAGTCCCGAGCCGTGAGCAAAAGTACCAGGGAGGAGAAGAGGATCTTCTTTCTCCCCGCTCCACAGATGGTGCCCCTGCCCACCACCAAACCATCTGAGGGACTGCTAAAACATTCCATTCTAATCCCACCGTCCTTCCCCCACGGAGGGTAAAGCCCTTCTCTGCGAAGCATTCTGCGTCCTGCCTTTCTAGCTCATCTCCTAGCATTCCGTGAACAGCTCTTCAGCCACACTCAACTTCTTTCTGTTTCCTCAAACATGGCATGCTCTTCCATACCTCTGTGTCTTTGCTGGTGCTAGTCCCTCTTCCTGGAGTGCATTTGCCCATGCTTTGCTGCATTAGGTTCAGTTCTCCCAAAAGCAGACCCTGAGACTAGGATTTGAGTGCAAATGATTAAGAAGTGATTTTTAGGAAGCAACAATAGGGGAAATGAGATTGGGAAGGGAAAGAAGCCGGGACAAGGTGCATTCGCAAGCAGGTTATCACTTTGGGCAACTGGGGTTTAATCCCAGAGAGGAACCCCGGCAGATATTGTAGAACACATCAAATTCCAGTCAAGAGTGGTTGGATACTGCTCCTGAGGGCATTAACTCCAAAGCAAGGGTTAGGCATATTCCTGCACTAGAGAGAGCCCCTATGTAGAGAGTTGCAGGTGAGCGGATTTGGGCAGAGCACTGGTACCATCTGCTACCCTTGCCGATCTAGCTAACAAGTCTTCATCTTTCAAGGCCCATCTCAAAAGTCACCATCTCTGCATCCCCTTCTCTGAGTTCCAAGAGCATGTTGGGTATCCCTCTATTGGATGTTAGCCCAGTGCATTACAGTGACTTTCTGCCAGTCTCCCCCACTGGGCCATGGGATCCTCGAAGGCAGGTGTTGTGACTTATGCATTTCTGTGTTCTCAGCTCCCAGTACAGGATGACACATAGATAGCAGGTGCTCATTAAATGTTAGTGATGGGGAAACAGATGTGGCTCAAGCGATTGGGCTCTTGCCTACCACATGGGAGGTCCATGGTTCAGTTCCCGGTGCCTCCTAAAAAGAAACAAGGAAGATGAACAGACACAGCAAGTGCAAACAATGAGGGGGTAGGGAGAAATAAATAAAATGTCTTAAAAAAAATGTTAGTGATGGTTGAGGACACTAACAATGACTTCTAATTCCAATATTAGCCACAGAAACAGTAAGAGGGGACCTAGGATTACACTTTTCTGGGAGGACACTGGACAGACTCTTGCCTTTCTGATCAGAGGAGTAAAGAGTGCCATGATTTCAGAAAGTATAATATTGAATGCTGCCTCAGTTTCCTCAAGGTGATCAATCTTCAGGACACCAAAGGCAAGTCTATCTAAAGACATCTCACAGTGGATTCATACAGATTTGTAGTTATTTATAATATATATAATAACATCATCAACCTGCTTTAGTAGCCATGGTACCCATTCAAAGGTGCTTCGCTACAGATAAACCATTCCCTTGGCCAGAATCCTCAGAGGCCATTGATATCTCAAGGATTCTGGGTCTTGCCTGCAAGATGGGGCAGGAACTGGGGCCCAGGACAGATCAGAACTGACTGGATCAGGTCAGATGCTTCCCAAGAGAGCCTGAGGCAAGACAGCCAGAATGGGGATTTACAATTGTTGCCAAAACAACATCCAGTCAGGAAATGTGATAGAAGGGAAAAAAATATTTACAATAGCAATGAAAAAGATGGATTATCTATCAACAAACTTAACAAGATGAGTGCAAATTCTATCAGGAAAAAACTTAACGTTCTAAGAAACACAAAAGAACACTTGAACAACAACAAAAATATATATCATGACTTGGTTAGGGAGATTCAACACCATAAAGATGTCATCTCTCCCTAAGTCTGCAAATTTGATGCAATTCCAATTTTTAAAATGCCAACAGATTTGGGGGTGGGGGAGAACAGACAAATTGACTCTGAAATTCATATGGAAAAATAAACAAGCAGGAATAGCTAGGAGAATTCTGAAAAAGAAGACTAGAAGGGAGGGACTGGGTCTATCAGACATTAAAACATGTTTTTAAGATGAAGTAACTTAAACAGTGTGATACTTGTGCATCAAGAGACAGAGAGATCAATAAATAGAAGGTTTAGAAATAAACCTACATATCATCAGAAATTTAGTATAGAATAAATGTGGCGTTTGAAATCAGCAGGAAACAAGATTCAATAAATGTTGTTGGAATAACTGAATAGTTATCTGGGGAAATGGGGGATGGAATTAAGTTGGATCCAAAACTCACTCATGACATCAGAAGGAAATCCAGATGAATCAAAACCAAAACAGTAATAGAAGAAAATGTAGGGAATTTTTCTCTGTAATTTTGGAGTGAGGAATAGCTGTCTATGAATGACATATCTAGAAATCATAACTTTAAAAATTGATAAATTTGACTACCGTAACATTTCTCCATGAAAAAGAAAACTTTACAAAGTCAAAAGGCAAAAGACAAACTGGAAAAAAGTACTTGCAACTCATACCACAGGCATAGGACTAATTAAAAGTTTCTACTTTCAAAAAAAGCTTCTAGGGGGCGGATGTGGCTCAAATGGTTGGGTGTCCATCTGCCATATTGAGGGACCTGGGTTCAATCCCCGGGACCTCCCGGTAAAATAAAAAATATATATAGAGAGAGAGGGCGCATAGGCTGCCAGGCTCTGGGTGCCGGTGAGCTGCCAGGCCCCGGGAGCAGAGAGAGACACGGGAGAGACAAGACGAGATGTTCCGAAAACTCTGAAAAAAAAAAGCTTCTATACAGCAATAAGCTTCTAGTTCAACAATCCTATAGCAAAATAGGTAACTGATGTGAAAAAAGGAAATGCAAATGGCTTCTAAATCTTACGCATAATTAGAGAACATAGGAAAATGTCCATATGACCTTTTGTATCTTTGATTTTGTACCATGTACCCATATTATCTAATTTAAAATAACAAGCTCAAAAAAAAAGAACAAACAAAAACTTATTGTTAATAACAGTCAATCAGACCAAGTATACTAGTTATGGACATCAAAAGGCAGACATGTGGGAGGTAGCTGTGGCTCGGTCTGTAGGGCTCCCGTTTACCATATGGGAGGCCCCGGGTTCGGTTACCGGGGCTTCCTGGTGAGGGCAGGCCCGCCAGCACGGCATGGTTAGCTGACCCAGTGAGCACAAGCAGCAAGGGGGGGATAAATGAATAAATAAATAAAATCTTAAAAAAAAAAAAAAAAAAAAAAAGCAGACATGAAAAAAAAAACAATCGGTTTGGAAACTGAGAGCATTAAAAGCAGATATGAAGGAACACTGGCTTTAGTGTTCAAGCTCCAGATCCATTTTTGCTGGCTGTGTGATTTGGGGATTGACTTCACTTCTGTGACCTTCAATTTCCTCATCTGTAAAGTGGGAATAATCATAGTAATTACCTCATGGGGTGTTTCTGAGGGTTAAAAGAGACAATACACGAATTCATAGTGTCAGAAACTAGAACCTAGGTTACCAGGGGCTGGGGTGGGGGTACAGATTGGGGAGTTAATTCTTAATTGGTACAGAATTTCTGTTTGAGGGCGTGGAAAAGTTTTGGTAATGTATAGTGGTGATGATAACACAACATGGTGAATGCAATCAACACCCCTGAATTATACATCTCAATGTGATTAAAAGGAGAAATTTGGGGAGTGGATGTGGCTCAAGCGGTTTATCGCCCACCTCCCACCTGCAAGGTTAGGATTCAGATTCCGGTCCACCTGAAAAAACGAAAACAAACAACAAGCAAAACAAACGAAAAAACCAACTCAAGGAAGCCAATGTGGCTCAGTGGTTGAACACCAGCCTCCCACACAAGAAGTCCCGGGTTCAATCCCGGACCCCCCGCCAAAAAAAAGGAGAAATTTTAGGTGCTATTTATGTTGCTAGAATAAAAATTTAAAGAACAAAAAACCTTAGGACTGTACAACATGAACAGTAAACCTTAATGTAAACCATGGACTGTAGTTAATAGTACAATTATTAAATATTTTCTCACCAATTTTAACAGTTACCACACTAATGCAAATTTTTTTTTTTTTTTTTTTTTTACTAATGCAAAATTTAAAAATGGAGGTGAGTATGTGGGAACTCTATTTTTTGAATGATCTCTCTGTAACCTACAACTTCTCTAATATAAGAAATAAATAAATAGATGCACAAAAAGTGCTTAAGACAATATATGGCATACAGTAAGTGCATGAATGGCTCCTTGCATATGCTCAGAAGAGTGAGCATAGCAGTTCAGTGGCTGTGCTGGATAGGCACAGAGAACTAGACCTCTGACTTGCCAGCTTGACACCTGTGAGACTGGCTGCACTCTCCCCAGTTGGCAGTCAAAAATTTCCTTCCTCTATCTCAGAAGACCCATGAGACACGAGTACTACAAATCCTCTTTTGCAGTTTCTCCCTTGAATACCCAAAGCCTCTGATACCTAAGAATTATGAATTCTTATTGGCTTGCACAGGACTCTCCAGCACTGAATTCCCCTGGAAAATTCCATTAGGGCTTTAGATATACTGATCTATAATTGTGGTTCATTTCAGCTTGTAATAAGAGTTCAAGGTGTGCGTTTTACACTCAGCCATGGCTGTACCACCCCTAGACTTTTCAACGGGCCATCACAACCACTCATCACATTCCTGCCAGACCTTAAAAGCAAGTTATAAATGGTAGCTGATACTTTGGACAATCCCTCAAGGCCAGTGGGTCCTCACTGCCATCTGATCCTAAACTACTCCAATCGATCTTGTCTCTTTGCTCTAAACTCCTGACTCCATTCTCTGACTTTCATCCCTGCCTCTGGCCTCTTCTTGAATTTGGTTCATCTTGACTCTATTCCTGACATTTGGACCTCAGGGCTCCTGGATAATTTTTAAAATTTGAATTATCATTGTTGAACATTTGCTCCCCCATTAAGGGGGGACTCACATAATGCTTGTTCCAACAGAATTGTTTAGGTACAAGTTTGCCTCTTCTGCCTCCCCACCCCCATTTCACAGGCCCTGACTCAGACCTGATGCTGCTGCTGTCCCCTGGACACTACCCATAATGTTTTTCTCTAGGCTGATAATCATCATTGTCCTCAAGACACCAGATGACAAGGTTTAAGAATGATCCTTCTCTTTAAGCCATGGATTTTCCAAGGGACTCTGGGACCCTTCAGGCCTCCATGACCCTGTGGAAAATATTTATTGTATTATCTATCATCCTCCTCCATCACCTTTCCTTGGGAACTTTTTCCCACACTCCATCCACAGGCTACCATATTTTTATGTGACTCACTCTCTTGACTACAGTTGATTGGTTCCCAACTCAGGCCAACACCATCAGAGTCTTTCACTGGATTTTTTAAAAACTGGAATAAAGAATAATAATTAGTCTTTATGATAGTGGGAGCTGCAAGGCAAAAGCTCAAGACTAATTCAGAGCCCTTTTTATCGCCTGTGTTAGTTCAGGTCTTCTAAAAAGCAGATGCCAAGATGAGATTAGACATGCAAGTGAGCTTTTAGGGAAACACCTATAAAGTGTAAAAGAGAGGGAGCAGGAGTAGGGCAGAAAGACCTTTCAGACCACAATGCAGGTTTGACACCTAGGAAAGGAGAGAGGAAGGAAGGAGATTGGTTAGAAAGAGTCTCAGACTGCAAAACAATTCTAAGAAAAATTTGGCCAGGCCTATAGGGAGTCCCCACATCAAAGTTGCCAGTTAGAGGAATCAGTCAGAATTAGATGCCCCCCCCCCACACAATGGGGTCTAAATTGACTGGGAACAGTCTGAGGGAAGCATGACCTCAGCAAAACACTAATGTTGATTCAGATGGGTGCAGCTAGGCCTTTCAGTTGACTGTGCTCCCCATAGTCCCTCTTGTAGAAGTGTGTTAATCCAGTTCTTCAAGAAACAGACAATAAGACAGGAATAAATGTGCAATGATTTTATTAGGTGAATCACCCAAGAGAAAATGGGGAGGGAGCCAAGGAAGGCTGGGAGAACCATCAGACTGTAAAACAAGTCTGACCCCAGGTGAAAGAGAGGGAAGGTAGCATCCTGGACCATCATGCAGTCCAAGAAAGGTTTGACAAGGGTGTTGAGGAGTCCTTAAGCCAAATCCAGCCATGAAAGGTTCTAGGGTCTTCCAGGAATGGGCCTCCCTAGGTATCACTGCCATGTTCAGTCATTAGCTAGGAGCACCCAGTGGGAAGCATAGCCTCAGGGTAAACACAAGCAGAACACAACATCTGGGCCCTGAGTCAGTGAAGTCCTCTGTGCTGGATGTCTCTTATGGCCACCTCTAGGAGATCTAAATGGTAATTTTATATAGCCTCCAAAACGCAGAGGAGGTTGGTCTGAAAGAGAATGATATCTATGCACTGGGAAAAGGGATGGAGAAAGAATCCTGGCACTATCCCCATTGCCACTTCTTCCAGGTTACCCTGCCTTTTGCATAATTTGGTTGTTGAAGTTTTCCTTGGATTTAGTGAGCTAATAAATTCCTCTTTTTTGTAACACTAGTTCAAATTGAGTTTCTGTCACTTGCAACCAAAAAAATCCTGATGCGTACAGAACTAAGGGAAACAAACTTGAATGGTGAAATGTCAGCATTGTGACCAGCCATTAGGGGAAATATTTTTGGTCAAGGAATTCAAATCAAGTCAACTAACAAGGTCTAGGTACCAGGAATATACAATAAATGAGACAGATATGGGTTTTCCCTATGACAATTGTCAATTTGAAATGGATTTGATAGATAAATGGTTGCTCCTTTATAAACTATGAATTCCTTAAGAGTAGGAACCATGTATTTTATCTGACAGCTCCAGCGTGTGTAGTGGTGTTTAAAACACAAGGCTCAATAAATAATCATTGGATAAATGAGGCACATTCCCTCCTTCAATGAGCTTAGAGTCTAGTTAGTAGCAGAAACAGACATTAAAAAGAAAAAAACAGGGGAGTGGATGTAGCTTAAGTGGTTGAATGTCTGCTTCCCATGTACAAGGTCCTGGGTTCAATCTCCAGTACCTCAAAAAAAAAACAAAAACAAAAACAAAAAAATACAATGCTATAATAGAAGTGTAACAAGGTGTTATGGGATCAAAGAGAAAGGAACTTTTAATTCTTTTCTGCTTCAAGGGTATCAGGAAATAGTCTAAGCTGGACTTTAAGGGATAAATAAGTTTATACCAAAGACAGAAGGAAGAACAGTCTAGTCGGGCAGCAGAAAAAACATCTACAAAGACATGATGGCATAAAAATAGAGAAATACCCCCATATTTTTATGTAACATTTATGTAATATAAGCATCTTTTTTAAAAAATAAAAAGGTATGTATATATTTTAAATATAGAAAAATAGAGTTTAATAATGCCATGAATTCCTGTGGCTCATACACTGTCTTACTCTTTTTTTTTTTTTTTTTTTCATTTGCACAGTTTATTTAACAAGAAATAGCTGTAGGGTAGCAGATGTGGCTCAATCGATAGGGCTCCCGTTTACCATATGGGAGGCCCGGGGTTCGATTCCTGGGGCCTCCTGGTGAAGGCAAGCCAGCCCACGCGGCGCGGTGGGCTGACACAGCAGGACGACCCAACAAAGGGAGACAAGCAGACACAGAAAAACGCACAGCAAATGGACACAACGAGCACAAGCAGCAAGGGGGAATAAATAAATAAATAAATAAAATCTTTAAAAAAAAAAGAAATAGCTGTAAGTAGAAATGCAGATGTTTTCTTTATTATAAAGACAGCAATTACAAAAGAGAAGTCATAAATATTACATTTTTTTTTTTAATGGGGTACCAGGGATTGAACTCGGGACCTCGTACATAGGAAGCAGACACTCAAACCACTGAGTTACACCTGCTTCCCTGTTTGTTTTTTTCAATCTGGTATTTGTGAGCAATCCCAAGATGTCACAACATATAAAAATCTGTGGTGCGGCCAAGAACATCTTCATCTCAATACCTTGAGGCAGATGTTAGAAAGTAGCTAGCTGATGGGGATGTTCACGAATTTGGGGAGTGTGTATTTGTCACTTCGGAATGTCAGAGGTCTGCTGTAATATAATTTGCATACAGTCAGAATTGAACAGGATTTCTACTCAGTAATGTTGCTTCTAATTATTCTTTCATTCTTACAATTAAGTAGCCTGGTATTTTAAAGTGGAAAGAGGCTGAAATGGGAAAATATAAATAGAGGGGGGAATGAAGAAGGTGGACTCCGGGGGAATGTTTGTCTTACTCTTTAGTGAATGTCTGACACTCAGCAAAAGGCCTAAAACAGTAGGTGCTCAATACATTTTTTTGGTAGTATTTCAAGGTGACTGAAATGTGGTACTGTGTGAAGATGAGGGGAGGGAGATAAGGCTGGGCAAACAAGTCAGAATGTTCATTTTAAAAATTATTTTATAATAAAATAATGAAGATTAATATTAATAAAATAATATAAAAATAAAACAATAATAATAAATAGTAACAACAATAGCAAACATCAAATATATGCCTGCTGTGTGCCAGGCCCTGTGCTGAAAACTTTACATGCATTATCTCATTTAACCCTTTTGACAATCCCACAAAATAGGCACGATTGTACTTTTTTTTTTTTTTAAAGGTTTATTTATTTACTTTATCCATTTTAACCCCCCCTTCCCCATTTGCTGTTTTGTGTCCATTTGCTGGGCAATTCTGTTTCCTGCCATCTCTTCTCATCCTCCTCCTCCAAGTCTTCACCAGGATTCAATCCTGGAGACTTCCGATGTAGGAGACAGGTATTCTGCCGCCTGCGCCACCTCGGCTCCTAACTTCTGGAGCTTTCGGAGCATCTCACTTGTCTCTCCCCTGCGTCTCTCTCTTGTTGCGTCATCATCTTGCTGCATGGCTCCCGGGGCCTGGCAGCTCACCAGCACACAAAGCCTGGTAGCCCATGCGCCTTCTCTCTATATATATATTTTTTATTTTACTGGGAGGTCCTGGGGATCGAACCCAGGTCCCTCCATATGGCAGACGGACGCCCAACCATTTGAGCCACATCTGCCCCCCACGATTGTACTTTTTGTTTGTTTTTAATAGCTGGAAATACTGATGCTTAGAAAGGGTAATGGTGTCACCAATGTCAAACAGCAAGGATGGAGATAGATCTAGGATCAAAATCAGGTCTGGCTAATTCCAGAGGCAGTGTACACCATCCTGCCTCCCTTGCTAAAGAATAATAACCTCCTGCTGAGGCAATGGTAGAGGCAGCAGAGCCAGAACATCTGCATGATGCCTCGATTTCTGCTGCATCCATGACCCCTTTCTCCACCTCTCTGGACCGAGTCTCAGAAATGGACTGAAGTAGGGCCAGAGTGAAATGACAACACTAGGATGAGAAAGGCCAAGTCAAAATCAGGAATGAGATTGGGGGTGATGCCAGGAAACAGTCTTACAAGCTGTTCTCACACCCGAGTTGAGAACTTGTTTCTTCACCCTGCTTCACATTCAGGAACACTTCGGTGGCATCCTCTCATTCAGTCCTCATTGGATACGAGCCCACCACACACATAAGGATTCTGAGGCTCAGAAAAGTGTTGGGACTTGCTGAGGCATTTAGCTAGTTAGCAGCAATGCAAGGATTCTAACCCAGGTGTTTCTTTTAAACCCAAGTCCTTTCTATAGCAGAAGACTGCTTTCTCCCACTTTTTTTTTTTTTTTTAATTAACTTACCCATGGTAAGTGGTCAATTATTTTAATTGACTTGCCCACGTTTAACATCATGAGCATGAAACAGCAGGGGAAACAAGCTGTCTCCAAAGCTTGAGGGATAATGTCAACCCTTGGGTTCCCCAAGAGGATGGCTCTCAACTACATAAATGCCGGAACATGGTCAGGCCCAGCCCATTCTATTAAGTTTTTCTCTTTGATCAGCTGTGTCCAATGGGGGAGGTCAGTTGCTTCTCCCCAGAATGAGCCACAATCCAAGGTAAACTGCCTCAAGAAGGATTTCACCAATGAGACTAACTGGGGATATTTCCAAACATTAACATCTTTTGCTAGGTTCCACAGAAGAGGAATCACCCTCTTCTGATCTGTGTCATTGGCAAAAAAGTGCTTGTTAATCTCTTGTAAAATCTGAAGTTCTCTTTAAATGTGTTCTTTGAAGTTATGCTCTGAAAGCTCTCTTGCTGAAAAAAAAAAAAAAATCAGTAACAACTTCTAAACTAGCTGTCAGAAAATGTGGTAATTGGAGAAAAAGAAGGAGTTTGAGGCAGCAGTATGATCACACCATTACGTAAACTGTTTCTTTCTCCTTCTGCTTCACCCGGAGGCAAAAAAGGGCTCCTCCAGGAGAAGGATCGTGGCACAGACCTCTTTGTCAGAACAAGAATGCTCAGAAGGACAATGGAGGTTGCTCCATTAAATGATGACTAATAGGAAAAGGATATGAAAGAAACAGAGAAACCATCGGGAGTTGAGACATCTCTGGAAAGGCACTTAAGTCAACCTTGCTTGAAGCATATCCAGCATGGATAAGCTTAAGGAGGATTTAATGCTAGGAAAGATTCACAGTTTTTCAAAAATATCATCTACCCAGTGGCCAAATGAAATCTTAGTTCTGGTGGATTCAGGACCCAGACCCAGATCTTATTCTCCAAGCCCTTTGTTGCTATGCTCCAAATCTAAATTGTATTTGTAAGCAAAAACAGAGAAATCGGGTCTGCTCAAAGTTGTCTTTTTCTCTATTCAAAACAAATGTTTATCATGAACCCTAAGAGTCCTTTTTAGTCTAAATTGTTTTTTTCAGCAAAATAGTTGAAGAGGTAATTTGTGATCCATGTCCTCAGATTCTCCATTTTTTACCCTTTTTCTGATTCTTCTTCCTCCAGCCCCAAGACTCATCTCATTCTGCTCTTGTTCTCCCTCATTTCCTCTCTCCAGTTAAAACCCACTCTCAGGATTGGAATCCTTGAGCAACTGCATTTTAACAAGGAAATAAGAATGCCCTAAATTAAAGGACTTAATATTTAAGAGTAGAATTTCAGAAGCCATCTACTGTGGGAAAGCATATCTTGGGAAAACAAAGTCTTTCCAGGGCCCCCAAGGGATCCCAATAGGGAACCGCTTAGATACATAAGGATCAGATCGATTTCACCAACTTTGAGTTTGAGCCAGTTTCATGAAGAGGCAATGTGGTGCATCAGAAAACCTGCAGGACCAGTAATCAAGGGGCTTGAGTTCAAGCCCCATCCTGCCACTAATTCACTGTGTGATCTTTGGCAATTTACTTTCCCTCTCTGAAATTGTTTTCCTCATATGTAAGCACTGAAGATTCCTTAACATTCTAAGAATCAACAACAGGTTTTTAAGGGGCATGACTCTACAAGCAGTCAGACCTGGATTAGGGGGTCATCTCTGTCACTTTCCATTTCGGGTGACTTTGCCAGTCACTTAGACCTCATTAAGCCTCATTTTCCCCATCTGTAAAGTGAGAATTGAAAGTACCCCCCTCAAAGTGTTGTGAGAAATTCAACCAGATGTGCGGTGCATGTAAAGGCTCAATAAATATTAGCTATCATGATCATTGCCTCTTGTTAAAGGGTGATCGCCTCTTCCTCAACCAGCAGCCTGTCACCTGATAGTTGAATATTCTTTCAATAAAGTTTGAGGGTGAACCTTCCTTTAGTTTTACTGTTTTCTCTAATCTACCTTTAGAGGGAAATTCAAGCCCAAAACAATAGGGAGTATATTGAGAGGGAAAATTATTTCTTTCTTAAACAAATGGAATTTTAATATTCTGATTTTTCACCTTAGCATTTATGAGTCACTGAAATTAATTATGTTCAGTGTTGAAAGAAGCACATTATCCCCCTTATGTTTTCATAATCAGCTCCCTGCCAAGTATTTTTAAAGGGAAATCAGTATGTCATACCTGGTTAGCATTATTACTTCTTAACTCAATCAGGAGGGGAAAATATTACATTTTATTAAGTCTTCTTGGAAATAAAGTTGGATTTTAGCAACTCAATAGTTTGCAGCAATTCCAGTCTCCCTCACAATTCAGAATGTTTCACACCCAAGAAACTACCCAACAGAAAATGATGTTTTGTTCATCAAAAGTGAAAATGCTTACCATCTTTCAAAATATCCCTTTACTTACCCATGCTACTTACAGTGTCATTGATTTCTTTCCTATCTCCTTTTCTTTATGTTCTTAAATAAGAAATATATATCATCAAAAAGGAAAGAAAATCCCCCAAATTCTGCCATCCATAGCCAAACCAGAAACCTGGAAATGATCCCTGATTTCTCCATCTTTTGGAACAGCCACCTAGTCTTGTCAATTCCACCTCTTCAGTAGAACTGGAATCTGCTTACATCTCGCCATCCCATTGCCATTAGCCTAGGTCATATTACTCAGAATGTTATTCAGGCACTGGCAACATCAGCCTTACCTGAGAACTTGTTAGAAAACAGAATCGTAAGCCTCACCCCAGACCTACGGAACCAGAATCTGATTTTAACATGATGCCTGGGTGGTTTATATGCACCTTAAAGCTTGGAAAGCACTGAACTAGACTAGGTCGGCAGTGGGACCTCAGATCCTGCATTTCTAACAAGCTCCCAGGCAATGCCTGATCTGGCTCTTCCAAGGACCACACTTCCGGTGGTTCTTACTTTGTCTTCTTGCCCTCAGTCTGGCCTTCTTCCAATTTAATCTACATTTTGCCAACAAAAGAATCATTCTGGGGGGCGGATGTGGCTCAAATGGTTGGGCGTCTGTCTGCCATATGGAGGGACCTGGGTTCGATCCCCGGGACCTCCCGGTAAGATAAAAAATATATAGAGAGAAGGCGCATGGGTGTGCTGGTGAGCCGCCAGGCCCCAGGAGCCATGCAGCAATATGATGACGCAACAAGAGAGAGACGCAGGGGAGAGACAAGACGAGATGCTCCGAAAGCTCCGGAAGCCAGGAGCCGAGGTGGCGTAGGCGGCAGAATACCTGTCTCCTACATCGGAAGTCTCCAGGATTGAATCCTGGTGAAGACTGGAGGAGGATGAGAAGAGATGGCAGGAAACAGACACAGAGAATTGTCCAGTGAATGGACACAAAAAACAGCAAATGGGGAAGGGGGCAGTTAAAATGGATAAAGTAAATAAATAAATCTTAAAAAAAAAAAAAAAAGAATCATTCTAACATGTGTTTGATTTTGTCACCTCCCTGCTTAAAACCTTTTAGTGGTTCCTGGAGTGGATGTTTATTTTATTAGTAGTAGATTTGGATTTTCATTGTTATAGAGGGGCAATTTGGTTGACCTCTTCCTAATTTGGGAAATTCACCACTCTTAACTCTTGAAGGGAGGCAAAGATGGCCTTCCAATGTAGAACCTAAAAGGCCCAGATAGGCTCTATTTCTCAGTGCTTCTGAGCCTGGGCACATAACCTAGGCTCGGCGAAGCTGACATACCCACTTGGGATTTTGAACCTGGAGTTAGTGATGAAAAGAAACAAACACAGATAAGCAGCTACAACCAATTTCCAGAGGTAGCAGTGGCAGAGATGTCCAGTGTTCAGCAGTGACAGTGGTGGACTCCTCCCCAATCTGGTTCTAAGGTTGATTTCTGCCTGGCTGTATAATTTCCTTTTGTTCCTGCCCAATTTCCAATCCTGGATCTTAGCCTTGCTGGCAATTCAGTGAGCTACTCAATGTCCATTCAATCAATTCTTTTCTTGCTTATATTATCCAGAGTCAATTTCTGTTGCTTGCAACTAACACCCCTGATTGGTAAGCTAATCTACATGAAAATCAAGTCTGAACTTCTTAACCTGGCCTATAAAGCCTTCTTTATTTGGACCATCATATTAAATAAGGTAAAACACAGCAGCCCTCAAATATCAGAAACTTTACATAATAGAAGCTTATTTCTTGTGCACATTTAATCCAACATGTGTGCTCCTGATTGATGGGTGGTTCTCCTTTAAGTGGGTGGTTCAAGAACCCAAGCTCTTTCCACCTTGAAGCTCTTCCACCTTCAGCATGGCTTCCAAGATGCTAGTCTGCATCAGGTTGGTGGAAGGGGAGAGAATATAGAAATCTTTCATCGTGATTACAATTAGGTGTAAGAGTTGGTGGGACAAGACAGTGGGGGTGGTGGCTGGGTGGAGATGGGGATTAGAGGGTAGGGCAAGAAATTGGGATGCAGATGGTAGAAATATGACTACCACAGTCGAGGATTCTTGTTACAGGTAACAGAATAACTATCTTTAGTTAAGATGGCTCAAAACCATCTTAATCCAGCTAAAGGAAAAGAAAGAAATTTATTATAAGAATAGGGCAATATGTGATGAATACATATTATATTTATTGCCCTGTATCCAGTCCTCTTTCCTCTAGTGATGACACCATGGTTTTCCTTTGGAAAACCACTTTTTCCCACTCGGTCCACATGGCTTGAGTGGAATTGACCCCAACCCCTGGAACCATATCTGACCATAGCTGGCATTCCATCTCCTTGAACACCCTGGTTGCTGTGTTCAGAGGTGGGTATGTGATCCAGGCCAGTTAATAATACTGGGGCCTTTCTTGTTATTTTAGGGAAAAGACACACTCTGTTGGTGATGGAAATGTAAGAATCTACGCCTGGGACTTGCAGCAGCCATCTTTGTAGCACAAGGGAAGAGCCGGCTGGAGCCTGACACCAATACAGAAGAAAGCAGAACCAAGGAATAGAGATGGGTCCCTGACAAAATTGGGTCCAGATATGCCTGAAATCAGTGTTATTCTTAGCGTCAATGGAAACCCCTTCATTTTAGCCAATGGGGATCGGATTTCTATAATTTACCCCTAGGAGTCCTACTACAGGCAAGAAGTATAATTGGAGAATGCAGCAAGTCAGTCTCTTATTTCCCTTTCACTAGGAATCCATTCATTTTTTTCTTTCTGTGTGTCAGCCTTTCTTTGCACTTTCTCCTAACAGAATGGCTTTTCTACCTCTGTGTGTGCATGGCCATCACATATGACCAGATGAGACTACCAAGCACCTTTGAAATCCAGTTCCAGATTTCTAGGGTAAGGAATCTGAGTGCTCCAGCCTGGATCTGCTGTCCAATCCTGGATTCCATCAGCTATGGCTTAGGAGGTTTGGCAATTTACTTAACTTTCTTGGACCCCAGTTTCCTCATCAGTAAAATAAGGATAATAACAGTAACCCCTCATAACTTTGTTGGGGGGACTAAATGAGATCATGCATATAAAAAGCTCTTAGCATAGCACATGGTGTGTAGTAAAAACACAACAAATGCAAGCCATGAAAATGATGTTTCATTAATGACAATAAGGCTCCTTCTCTGTGCTTGGTCTCCTCAGATTCTGCCTAATGTCAGGATGGTGTTGAGGGTGCAGGGGATGTTGGGGTCTCGGCTGTGGATATGAGAAGGATTTGGAGGCAGGAAGTCAGACAGGCGATTACAATGATGAAGGATTCCACCCAGAAGGCAGCTGCTGTGTGTGCTGAGAGAATGGAGCAAGAAAAGGCTTCATCTTCAGCCAAAACACTCCAGCTTAGGGAGACTCAATGAAATAAGCTCTTCTCCCCAAACTGTAACTGCCTTCAGAGAAAGTCTCAATCGACTCAGCCCTGCCACCTGGTTTTCCCTCAGGCTGGTCTATATCAGCATGCAGCAGGCAGAATTCAGCAAGACTGACCTGTACTCTTTAAAGCACTGTCTCACTGAATCCTCAGGACAACTCCCTGAGTAGGTATTGTTACTACTTTTTTACAAGTGAGAAAACAGACACTCAAATGGGTTAAGGAACTTGGCCAAGGTCTCAGAGCAAGTAAGCAGCAGAGTCAGAATATGGACAGATCCATCAGCTCTGGTATCTGGACAGCCTGGTAATCAGCACAGAAGCTGACCTGAAGTAGAAGGTAATAAATGATAAACAGATGAGTGAAGGAATGAGCCTCACAATAGCCCTGTGAGGAGAGGTACTCCCTCAGCCATTGTTCCCTCAGGGGATACATATCCTGCTCCAGAATTTGCACTATTGCAGAAGACTCAGATTTTTAGGGCAAGGTGCCATAGTTTGTCAGGTTGCTGTGGCAAATATCACAGAAAGGGTTGACTTAACCAACAGAAATTTACTGGCTCATGGTTTCAGAGGCCAGAAATCCAAATCCAGGTGCCGGCTAGAAGGTTTGCTTCCTCCTGGGGTGGATATCGTTCTGGCTTTTGGCAATCCTTCGGTTCCTTGGCATTCCTGTCACATGGCGATGTCCTCTCGAATCTATTTCTGGTTCCTGCTGACCTCAGCTTCTGTCTCCTCTCCATGGCTTTTTCTCACTAAGCCTGAATATCTTCCGTTTATAAAGACTCAAGTAATCTGGATTAAGATCCAATCTCATTTAATTGGGCCTCACTTTAGCTAAAGATAACATCTTTAAGAGATGTTTTAGAATCTATTTTCAAGGGGTTCAAACTCAGGAATGCAGGTCAAAACAAAGTATATGTCTAAACTGGGGTACATAATTCAATCTAGCACAGTGCCTGATTATTTTAATAACAGTTTATTGAGATATCATTCACACCCTATACAATTTACCCAAAGTGTACAATTAAGTGGCTTTTAGTATATTCACAGAGTTAAGCAATAATCACAACAATCAATTTTAGGACATTTTCATCCCTCCCCACAAAAGAAATCCTAAACACCATTGTTTATGTTGTCATAACCTACAAAATTGTGCAGGACAGAGTGTAAACTATAATGTAAACTGTAATCCATAGTTACTAGCAATGCTTCAATATGTGTTCATCAATATTAACGAATGCACCACACTAATGAGGGATGTTGTTGATGTGGGAAAGTGTGGGAGGGGGAGGGAGAGGAGCATATGGGAATCCCTTACATTTTTTATGTAACATTTATGTAATCTAAAGCTTATTTAAAAATAAAAATGTATTAATTAATTAATTTTTTAAAAAAAGAAACCCTAAACATATTAGCAGTCACTCCCCATTTACCCAAGTACTCCCCACCCCAGTTCTAGGCTACCAATCTACTTTTTGTCTTCATGAATTTGTCTATTCTGCACAATTTAGATAAATGGAATCCTACAATATGTGGTCACTGGTGTCTGGCTTCTTTCACTTATCATAATGTTTTCAAAGTTCATCCATTTTGTAACTTGTATTAGAACTTCATTGCTTTTATGGTCAAATAATATTCCATCGTATGGCTATATCTCATTTTATTTATCCATTCACCAGTTAATGGACATTTTGATTGTTTCTACCTTTTGGCTACTATGAATAATGCTGTTATGAACATTCATGTACAAACTTTTGTGTGGATGTATATTTTTATTTCTCATGGGTATATACCTAGGTTTGGAACTGTTGAGTCATATGGTAACTTTATGTTTAGTCTTTTGAGGAACTGCCAGACTGTCTTCCAAAGTAGCTGCACTATTTTACATTCCCACTAGCTGTGTATGAAGCTTCCAATTTCTCTACATCTTCATCAACACTTGTTATTATCTGTCTTTTTTATTTTTATTTTTTTATTTTATTTTATTTTATTTATTTATTTTTTTTTTTTTTTTTTTTATTTTTTTTTTTTTTTTTTTTTTTACCGGGAGGTACCGGGGATCGAACCCCGGTCTCTCCATATGGTAGACGGACGCCGAACCTCTCGAGCCACATCCGTTTCCCTGTCTTTTTTATTACAACCATCCTAGTGGGTATGAAGTGGTAACTTGTTGTGGTTTTGATTTTCATTTTACTGATGGATAATGATGTTGAGAATCTTTTCATATGGTTGTTGGCCATTTCTATATCTTTTTTGGAAAAATGTCTACTCAAATTCTTTGCCCATTTTTTCTATTGGGTGATTTGTCCTTTTTTATTGAGTTGCAAGAGCTCTTTAACTATTAAATAGAGACAAGTACCTTATTAGATATAAGATTTGCAAAAAATGTTCTTCTATTCCGTTGGCTATCTTTTCACTTGGTGGTTGCCTTTGAGGCACAAAGGTTTTTAATTTATTTTTCTGTTTTGTTTTTTTTTAATTTGTTGCTTGTGCTTTTAGTTGTAATGACTAAGAAGGCTCTACCTAATCTAAGGTCACAAAGATTACCTTCTGTATTTTCTTCTAAAAGTTTTAACGTTTTAGTGCTTACATCTGGGTCTGTGATTCATTTTGAGTTAATTTTTGTGTCTGGTGTGAGGAAGGGGTTCAATTTCATTCTTTTGCATGTGGATATCCAGTTGTGCCAGCACCATTTGTTGAAAAGACTATTCTTTCCCCATTTAATTATCTTGGCACCCTTGTCAAATATCAATTGACCATAATCATAAGAGTTTATTTCTGGGTTCTCATTTCTATTCCATTGATCTATTCTTACATGAATCCTCTTGTTTTTATTGAGATATAATTCACATACTGTGGCAGTTGGCAGTTTGATATTTTTTATGAACTTCAAAAAGAGATATAGTTTATGTTTATAAACTGATCTGTTCCTCTGGGCATGATACCCTTTGATTGATATAAATTCAAAGGTTTTATGTTTACTTGATTAAATCAACATCAGGGCTTTGATTCAACCATGTCATTAGGGCATGCAGGGTTGAGTCCCCGCCCCCTTGGTGGGCTGTATAAACAGACACTCACACAGGAGAAGAACACAGAGGAAGAGACAGCTCCATAGACACAGTAGAGGCCCCAGGAAGAGAGCTGAGCCATTCACCTGATAGTTTGCAGCTGAAGAGAACAGAGCTGCTGAGCCCTATGCCAGCCTACGGTTGAGATCGGAAGAAGCCGGGCCCATGGAGCCTTAAGAGGAAAGAGGAAGGTTGAACCTTCACAGATGTCACCTGCCATCTTGCTTCAACACGTGACAACAGAGTTTGGTAAGGAAATTAACCTTGAGTTGGACTCTTCAGGGCCTTGTAACTGTAAGCTTTTACCCCAAATAAATACCCTTTATAAAAGCCAACAGATTTCTGATACTTTGCATTAGCATCCTTTTGCTTGACTAATACACAAACCATAAAATTCATCCTTTTAAAGTGTACAATTCAGTTGTTTTTAGTATATTTACAAAATTTGTAACCATCACCACTATCTCATCCTAAAACAACCTTATCACCCTTGAATCCTTTTTTTTTTTTTTTTGGTCCATGGAGGCATTTTATTTGCAACTCTGTTTTACATCCCTAAAAAAAGAATCTCAGGATTTTTCCTCCTGCGTGTTTTTGTACTGCTCCTTTGTGATGTCAGCAGAGGTCGTCAGTACCATGAAACCAAACTGACTGGATGGGAGCAGATTATTCTGCCATTGTTCTAGATCTTTGAGTTGCACATCAAATCTGGGACTAATCACTCTACACTTGTTTAATCTGCCTGTGACATTTACAACAATTTCCCCAGCTCTGTGATCATCAATGATTTCAAATTTGCCAATGTAACCTTGCTCTGATTCCTGGACAGTTTCACTTTGTACACACTATTCCCTCCACAGCCCCACAGGTCAGTTGCCCAGGACCTTTCTGGCTTTAAAACTGAAAGTCTTTCATCCCAGGAACTCTTTTATTCCTGGGCAAACTGGGGCAGTTGGTCACCTATCTGCAGCATTCATTGTTTTTTGTTTTTTTTTTTTGTTTTTTTTTTTTTATTTATTTATTCATTTATCCCCCCCTTGCTGCTTGTGCTTGCTGGGTCAGCTAACCACGCCGTGCAGGCGGGCTTTGCCTTCACCAGGAGGCCCCGGGAACCGAACCCGGGGCCTCCCATATGGTAAACGGGAGCCCTACTGATTGAGCCACAGCCGCCTCCCTGCAGCATTCATTGTTAATGCTCTGCCCATATTCCTTACCACTTGGGTGTGTACAGCTGTCTTCCCACTGCCAGATCTGCATCTTTTTGTCCAAAGGCTTTCTCCAAAGTCACAGAAGGCTGCTCTGCTCAAAGCATCAGACTGGAATTAAATCCTGTCTGTGGTAGATTGAGTTATGCACCCCAATTTAGACATGTCCTTAACCTGAATCTGCACTCTTGTGGGTGTGAATCCCTCTTGAAGATATAAATAGGACCTCTTGAAGATGCTATTTTTACATAAGGTGTGGCCCAGCTGAATGAGGGTAGATATTAATCCTGGTTACTGGAGGTCTTATCAAGAGAAAGCCACAATGGGTCAGATGTGGCTCAACTGGTTGGGCGTCCGTCTCCCATATGGAGGGACCCGGTTTCGATCCCCGGGACCTCCCGGTTAAAAAAAAAAAAAAAAAAAAAAAAAGAGAGAAAGCCACAGGGAGGAGCCAGAACCAGGAAGTCAGTGGGGAACCCGAAAGAGAAAGGAGAGGACATCACCATGTGATGGGAAAGCCAAGGGGCCCCAAGGAATGCTGCAAGCTAGCACCAGAATGTCACGGTCTTCAGGGAAAAAGTATGACCTTGCTGATTTTGGGCTTCTAGCTTCTGAACCCATGCACCAATAAATTCCCATAGTTTAACGATCCCATTGTGTGGTATTTTTGACAACAGCTCAGGCTAACTAAGACACTGTCCTATAGGAATAGCCTTGATGGCAACTGAAGTATAACTACTGGGAAGCAGATGTGGCTTAACCAGTTGGGCACCCACCTACCACGTGGGAGGTCCTGGGTTCAGGTCCCAGTGCCTCCTAAAAGAAGACGAGCAGATGCCGCTCCCTCTGCAATGAGCTAGACACCACCCCCAATGCAACAAGCAGATGCCACAAGCCAGCAGATGCTGCAGTCCACAGGGAGTGGATGTGGCTCAGGCCACTAGGCACTCGCCTCTCATATGGGAGGTCCCAGGTTCAGTTCCCAGTGCCTCCTGAAGCAAATAATGAGCAGACAGACGTGAAAACCATCTGGGGGAGGAAGGATAAATAAAGAAAAATAAAGTAAATAAATACATCTCTTCAAAAATATATATATATAACTACTCCAGCTCTTTTACCTGTTGGGTGAGATAACTCTGAGGCAAAATCTGTACACTGGCTCCCATAATTTCCCCAGTATGATCTGCTCCACTCATTCACAATGATAGCTGGCTTGATGACATATTCTTTCTTGCTTGCCTTCCCTTCCTTATCTCACTTCCCCTCTTGTCAATATTTATCTCAGGGTCCACTTCTTGTCAAATCCAATCTAAGACAGCCCCCACTCCCAAATCTTTGAAATAGACAACCATGCTTCCTCAAAAATATGCAAAGTATTATGCCAATGGGAATTTGAATCCCTTCTTCCAACCAGACTGCTGCCTATAGTGGCCTCAAATAGAAATTCTGGAATTGCCACCACTTTGCCAGACAGATCTTGATACCCGTGCCCTACCCTCCTCCACCAGACACACCTCCTCATCCAGTGCTTCACCCACCTTCAGTTCCTTCTGCTGCTTCTTGGGCTTAGGGCAGACCTACTTCAAAGCGGAAACTTTCTAGCCATGGCTGGCTGGACTCCATCCAATGGCACAGAAGCAGATCGGCACTTTTATTCCTGTTTATTATCAATGTCAGGTCATCTTGGCAGGCAGGATCACACCTGTGCCTTTCAGTGGTGAGGGCTGCCAGCCTTCTGAGAAAAATGGATCACAAACTAATGACAGTATAAATGCATAGCAAAGAAAAGCAGAATTATGAATTCAGGAAGCTGGAACAAAGGGCCCCAGAAGCGATGGGATCTGATTGGAGATATACCAAGGGGATACCCCACCCCCCTGAACATTAACATTCCTCCATTGAGAGGTGGGATCTATGTTACCTCCCCTTGAAATTGGGTGGGTCTTTTTGGTACTGCTGCAACTAATGAAATGAGGCAGAAGTGACACTGCATGAATTTCAAGACTAGATGATAAAAGGCAATATGATTTCTAACCCTCCCTCTTGGGATACCTGCCCTTGGAACCCAGGCACCATGTTGAGAAGATGCTTAGGCCACATAGAGAAGCCACAAGTGGCTGCTCCAGCCAACAGCCAGTATCACTCACCAAACATGTGAGTGACTCAGCCTTCAGACGATTCCTTAGAATCTTGCAGCTGAGGATTCGAATATCCAGGACCAGAGTCAAGACTTCTCTTCTGTGCCATGTCTGAGTTCCTGAACTGTAGAAGCTGTGAGACATAATAAATGATTATTGTTGTTTCAAGTCACTAAGTTTTGGGGTGATTTGTTATAAAACCATAGGTTACTAATACAGGAGTGAATCCCTTAGTTATACTAGAGAGCAGCCTCTCTAAATGCAAACATATCCAAATGGGAAAACATATGAAGCTATGTATAGTCAGTTCGTTCACATTTTAGTATGAATTACCCACACTTAGAACTATTTCCCCATCCCCACCAGAAAAAAAAAGATAAAATTGAAGGTCTTAGGAAATGGAAGATAACACTGGGCCCTGGGACACTGAAAAGGCAGAAATTGGATATGGAGCACTTTTTGGGAAGAGATCTGGACTTAAAGCAAGACAGGACTGGGTTCTAGTTCTAACCGTGCCCCTCTCTGACAGAATTTCCTCTAATGTAGGCAAGAGGCTCTGTCACTTATTAGCAATGTGACCTTGAACACAGCCTCAGTTTCATTTATAAAGCACTCCCAGTAATACCTACCTATCTCCCAGAATTGCTGGTGAAAGCAAATAAGACAGTTGACAAGAAGGTAAATTGTCCATTTTTGTTTTGTTTTGTTTTGTTTTACTGGGAGATCCCGGGAATCGAACCCAGGTCCCTCCCGATGGAAGATGGACACCCAACCATTTGAGCCACATCCACCCCCTAAATTGTCCATATGACTTAGAAAGTCTCCATTTGTGATGGATGGGGCATCCAAATAGGAGTCAGTGAATCAAGGTTCAAATCCAGGGATTGCCAATAACTCATTCTTCAACCTTTGGCAGAGTCACTTCCCCTCTCCCTTGATGCTCCCACAAGGCTCATGCAAATGTAATAGTGACACTAGAAGCAAAGCATCCCTGGTGCACGAAGGCCTTCAATCATCAGTGCCAGCACAGGGTTGCAGGGTCTCAAAGTCATCAGTCCAGCTAACAAGGCAAGGTAAAGGCAAAGCAAGGTCAAAGTATGGTCAGTCTGGCCAGGTAAGAAGCCAGTTATCAGGTAGGCTTAAAGGGATCCAAGGTGAGTCCCATTATTTAAATATACCTTTAGAGCTATGAGAGCGAGGGACCAGGGATGCAGCTGATAACTGGTAATAGGGACCATCCATTGACAGTTGGATTATTCAGGGTTCTCCAGAAAAAACAGAACTGACATGATATATATATATATATGTAAATATTAAGAGATTTATTACAGGAATTGGCTCATATACCTAGGGGAATTTGCAAGTCCAAATTCCATAGGGCAGGCTGCAAACTTGATGGTGACCTTGAATCTCCCAGGAGAAGCTGGCTGAAGTAGAGATAGAAATTCTTCCTTCTGACTGCTGAAATCCCCCATGCTCCCTTTCAGCCTTCAGCCCTTCAACTGATTGGCTAAGACTTCTCTCGTTGCTGAAGGCAATCTCCTTTGTTGGTTGTAGATGTCATCAGCCATAGATGCAATCAACTGACAAATGACTTAAGTCTAAGAAATAGCCTCACAGTGACTAACAATCAGGCTCATGCTTGCTTGACCAAAGAACTGGACACCATCACCTAGCCAAGGTGATACATGACATTAACCATGACAAATGTATAAAATAGTAAGTAGTTAAGAGCTTAGACCCTGAAGCCAGAAACACCTGAGTTCCAAACCACAGCTCTACTACCTCACTTTCTTCATCTGTAAAATGGAAGTGATAATTACAGCATCCTTTTCATGGAGCTTCGTGTGAACATTAAATGAATGTGTGTGGAAAGAGTTCTTTCACACCCAGGAAACTGCCTTCAGTGGGGTGATTCTGACTGATGTTGCCCAAAGTGAGGAAAGTGATGGTTATAAAGATAATATTAGGAGGTAAATTCACAGGTCACATACTCCCCACCCTCCCCCATCCCTTTTCAATTCTCTTTTGAACTACACCAAGGAGAAAGTGTCATCTTGGTGCTAGTATGCCTTTAACACTTCCCTAGCACTTGCTGATGTGCTAATCCCCCTCTCTAACAGTGAAGAGCCTGACCAGGCAATGCTGGCTAGCTACAGGTTAATAACATTCTGCTTTTATGATGTTTGTTTTAGCAGTTGCATTCTTTTTATGACAAGTCATTTTGGTTTTCTGTTTATAGCGGAGATATGAAGTTTCCTTTAAATGTAAATGTATTTTTAAGTTAATCTATATTAAAATACTTAACATATTATGGTACAGGTGGTACTTGGATATGGAAGGTGGCACTCATATTGAAGTTTGGGAAACATGGTATTAGGATGCACAGGGCAGGCACAGATAACATGTCTCTGGGAACTCCACAGCTCTCCCAACAATTAACATCCCAGACACATTTTCTAGTCTCACGTTGTAATCCACAGTCCTCTTTTCTGTTTCTCCAGGACCCCAAGGATTCATGCTGCTTCCCTGTCCTGTTAAAATATGCCAGAATGTAAACTGGTACAAAGTTTGCAGGATAATTTGGCATGTATGTACTTTTTAAAAGCCAGCAATTGCATTTCTAGGAACTTACTTATAATTTAAAAAACCACAAAAAATACATGGTTGTGTTCAAAGATATAGGGCAGAGAATATCTGTGACCACATGATTGATAGAGGGGAAAAAACTGGAAACCACCTCAAGGCCCAATGAAAAGGGACCAGGTTAACAAATTATATAATATCCAAACTGATTTAATAACAATACCACTGATTTCATAATAATCATGTGGCAAACACTCCGTGCCAAGTACTTTTCTAAGCATTTTCTTACATGAACTCACTTAATCCTCACAAAGATCCTACAAAGTAGATGTTATTATTAGCCCCATTTTACAGGTGAGAAAACTGGTGCACAGTTAAATATCTTGCCCACAGTCATGCAGCTAGTACATGGTAGAGCTGTCATTTGAACCCAGGTCATCTAAATCCAGATTCCATGTTCTTAACCACTACACTATACTCCTCTCATTGAAGCCACTATTGTAGGTGGAAATGTATTGACATGGGAAAGTGTTCCCAATGAATCAAGTAAGTGAAAAAGCCGGAGGGTGGGGGCGGGGGAGTCTAGAAAAACATACCGCCATATGTCAAAGAGATTGTTTCTGGTTGGGAGGAATATAGGTTATTTTTGTTGTTCAGCTTGGTCTTAATTGTGTTTTCCAGGTTTTCTGCACTGAATGCTAATTACCTTCATAATAGAAAGAAAGGTATGAAAAGATGACTTTTCTTCTCAACTCTCCCATTCCTTGCTGCTTCTCAAGACAATTGGCTCTTCCTGATAACAATTAAAATGATAATGATAATAATAACTGCTAACATTTCCTAAGCCCTTCCAGTGCTAAAGGATTTACAAGTATGATTTTTTAACTTTTTTTATTAGAGCAATTGTAGGTTTACAGAAAAATCATGCAGAAAGAACAGAGTTCCTACTCCCTCTCTCACACACAGAGTTTTCCCTGTTATTAATATTTTGCATGAGCATGGTACCTTTATTATACTTGATGAAAAATTATTATTATAATTATACTATTAACTTTAGCTCATATTTTACATTAGGATTCATTCTTTCTGTTGTATAGTTATAAGGGTTCTTTTTTTATATACAACCTAAAATTTTATCCACTCTCAAATCTACAATTCAGGGGAGAGGATGTAGCTCAGTGGCTGAGTACCTGCTTCCCATGTTCGAGGTGGCCACGTTCAAAAAAAAAAGAAGCTCAAAATCTACAGTTCAGTGGTGTCAATTACATTTACAAAGCTGTGCCTCCATCACCATTATCCATTGCCAGAACTTTTCCATCATCACAAACAGAAAAACCATATCAATTAAACATTCTCTCTCCATTCCCCACCCCACCCTTTCCCTGGTATACTGCATTCTAGTTTCTGGCTTTATGAATTTTCATATTCTGCTTATTTCATGTAAGTGAGATCATACAATATTTGTTCTTTTGTGTCTGGCTTATTTCACTCAGCATGATGTCTTCAAGGTTCATTCATGTTATAGCATGAATCAGAACTTCACTCCTTTTTACAGCTGAATAATATTCCATTATATGGACATACCACATTTTGTTTATCCATTCTTCTGTTGATGGACACTTGGGTTGCTTCCACCTTTTGGCAATTGTGAATAATGCTGCTGTGAACATCAGTGTGCAAACATCTATTTGAGTCCCTGCTTTCAGTTCTTTTGGGTGTATACTTGGGTGTGGGATTGCTGGGTCATATAGTATAGTTCTCAAAATCCATTTCTGTGGGTGTGACTCCTTATATACAGGATCTTTTGATGAGATTGCTTCAGTTAAGATGTGGCCCAGGATGGGTCTTAATCCTATTACTAAAGATCTTATAGGGAAGATCACAGATAGAAAAAAAAGCCACAGGAGGAGATTCCATAAGATGAAAGTCAACAGAACCTGGAATAGAAGGTAAAACCCAGGAGAGGCCGCCGGGTACATTGCCATGTGACAGAGGAGCCCAGGGCCAAGCAGTCAAGGCAGCCAGCCCCAAACACCTGTCTTTGGGAGGAAATCATCGCCAATGATGCCTTGATTTTGGACTTCTCCTAGCCTCAAAACCATGAGCCAGGAAATTCCCATTGTTTAAGCCAACCCATTACATGTTATTTGCTTTAGCAAGAAGGAAACAAAAACATAGTAATTCTATATTTAACTTTCTGAGGAAGTGTGAAACTGTTTTCCACAGTGGGCTGTTCCATTTTACATTCCCACCAACGATGAATAAATGTTCCTATTTCTCCATATCCTCTTCAACACTTGTTATATTCCATTTTTTAAAATAGTAACCATATTAGTGGGTATGAAATGCTATCTCATTGTGGTTTTGATTTGCATTTCCCTGACATGGAGCATCTTTTCATGTGCTTATTGGCCATTTGTATATCTTCTTTGGAGAAATGTATATTCAAGTTGTTTTTTCAGTTTTAAAATTGGGTTGTTTTTTGTTGTTGTTTAGTTGTAGGTGGAATTCTTTATATATTCTGAATATTAAACCCTTACCAGGGATATGGTTTCCAAATATTTTCTCACATTCTGTGGTCTTTTTCACTTTCTTGAAAAGTCCTTTGATGCGCAGAAGTTTTAAATTTTGATGAAGTCCCATTTATCTATTTTTTGTTTTGTTTTGTTTTTTGAACTTTTGGTGTAAAGTCTATGAAACCATCGCCTAACACAAGGTCCTGAAGAAGGTTCTCTTTATTTTCTTCTAGGAGTTTTATAGTTCTAGTACTTGTCCATGACCCATTTGATCTCATTTAACTCTTAACAGTCAGGACCAATGTGTGTATGGCCTCCCAGGCTGTGCACTGTACAACTCCAGGGGGCAACACTCATGTCATCAATATTATATACTGTCAGTGGTACAATATGGCCCCTTGGGGCCATATCAACTGCCCTAACAACCATCCTATGGGGTAGATAATCTAATTATCTCCATTTTATAGAGGAGGAAATGGAAGAACAGAGAAGCTAATTAACATACCCCAAATTACCCAGGTAATGAGAACCAGTGTTGAAACCCAGGCAATGTGAATTCAGAGTCTGTTCTCTTATTTTTAATTGCAGAGGGAAACACGCAGAACATGACAAAGAAGACAAAGTAAAACTTAGAGCTGTCAGAACCAACAAAGGCATTGTGGCAGCATGAAAAAAGCACTGTACTAAGAGCAGAGAACCCATGCTCCAGCCCCTGCTCTGCTCTGTGACCTTCAGAAAGTTCCTTTCTCTCTGGGCTCAGCTTCCCCATCTGTAAAATGAGGGGCTTAGACAAGATGATCTTTCAATTCTCTTCCAGCTCTGAGAATCTACAATTACAGATGGCATTCCAATATGGGCCCTGAATTGTGCTCCTCCCACTCGGCTTGGACCAGGCTCCCTCTGGCTGGAGGCAGCGGTCTCTGAAGCTGACCTACTTAGCCTGTGCAGGAGAGAAGGTCAGAGAGGAGAACTGGGGGCGGGGATGGTAGTGGAGCATAACCAAAGCTTGCTGTCCTGAGAATCAGGCTCCTCTCCAGCGTGCTGACAGTTCAGTGGATGCCCATCTCACCTCCTTCTGATGCCTCTCCTCCCATCTCCGCAGAACACTGCAGGCTTAAAATATCTGACTGGGGTGGCGATGTTGTTTGAATGCATTGCTTTTTTATTTTTTAATCGTGCTGATGATTCACCAGGGTATTTCTCTGACTTTCCAAACATGCTTTGTTAAAGTCATTCTTGCAGGATCTTTAGGATGTTTTATTAAGCCAAAAAGCAAGGCATGGAACAGCCTGTAAAGGGTGAGAAAAATAATATAAATATACATTTGTGTTTGTTTGGGGAGAAAGGAAGAGAATGAATATCTCTGGAAGGAAGAATGAGAGACTGTTAACTGCCTTCTGCAAGGGAAACTGGGTGTTGTGGATAAGGCAGAGGTAGGAAGGAGAATTTATGCCCTTTGAATGTAGATGTATTACCTAGTCAAAAAGACATTCTTCCTCCATCTTGGCACTGTTGAATTCCGATTCTTCTTTTTCCAAGATATTCCTGGCCTACACATCTGAATTCAGCCTCTTTGTACCGGTGGTTCTCCAGGGAACATTTATGAGTTCTTAGATTGATTCCATTTTTACCGAACATCTCGTGAGGGAAGCTTTGTTGTAGGATTGGGGCAATACCAAACTGAGTTAGAGTTGATTCTGGCCAGAATCAAATCTGGCCAGAAGGTGGATAGAGAGACAAGAAAGAGTGCAAGACTCAAAATCAGAAGACCTGACCATCAAATCCTGGCTCCTACCATTTACAAACTGAGTTACCCTGGACAAGTTGTTTAGCCATCAGTTTTATTATTTGTAACATGCAGGTCATAATACATACCTCAAAGGGTTGTTGGGAAGAATTAAGTGAGAAAAGGCATGTAAATCGCCTGGTGATTGTAAGTGTTCAATATATAGGCATTTATCATTCATCTCATCTCCCAGCTGAACTGTGAGCTCTGGGGTCCAGGAACCAGGCCTTTTTCATCATTATGGCCCTGGAGTATAGCAATGAACATCAGAGCCTGGCTGAGCAGCTTTGCTGGAGCAGTAACCCCAACTGATTTGTGAATGCGTGTTGATAGAACCCAGAGGGACTTCCAGAAATACTGTAGGGAGCACCTTTAAAAGCAGCTTTTTAAAAAAAGATTTATTTTATTTATTTATTTCTCCCCACTGCCTCATTGTTTGCACTTGCTGTTTCTGTTCCTTGTGTGCTCATCTTCCTTTTAGGAAGCACCGGGAACCAAACCCAGGACCTCCCAGGTGGGAGGAAAGCACCAAATCACTTGAGCCACCTCTGCTCCCTGCTTTGTTGTGTCTCTCATTATGTTTTCCTCCTTGTGTCTCTTGTTGCATCATCTTGTTACATCAGCTCACCATGCCAGCCCATTGTGTCAGCTCACTGTCTTGCTCATCTTCTTTAGGAGGCACCAGGAACTGAACCTGGGACCTCCCACATGATAGGTGGGAGCTCAATCTCTTGAACCACATCCACTTCCCAAAAGCAGCTAAAAAAATGAGAGACTGATGAAGCAAAGGGATGTTTGGTTTATATTTGGAACGCCTGTGTTTCATGCTATGCAGCTATCCCAGGGACAACGGGCAGCACGTTATATTTCTAGTAGACTTCCATTGTTTTGATCTGCCAAGCATCCATTTCCCCTTCTTCTGGTAAGGGAATTCCCTTTTTCCTTTGGGGAACCACCCTAGTTCATCATCAGTCCAGGTGGCTTAGATGGGTGGACCACATCTCCCGGAATGAGCACAAGGCTCAGGCCTGGCCAGGGAAGTTCTATGGTCTCCCACTTACTGCGGTTGGTGCAGAGATTAGCTCATGGCCCCAGCCAGGCCAATCAGAGCAAATGCTGGGACTTTTACTAGGATTATCAGGAAAGAAGTGCTCTATTCTTACCAGGGTGGCTAAACTGGAACTGCTGGTGGCCATTTTGCCCTGTCTGAATTCCTGGTTACATCTATTGAGCACATGGACCCAGCATGGCATGATGCCAGAATGAGCTCTGGACATAACAGCAGTTATGTGAGCCAATAAACTTTCCTTATCTCTTAAATCAGTTTGAGGTGGGTTTCTGTCATGCACAACCAAAAGAATCGTACTTACAGGATTAGCTCTTAATAACTTCTCCCAGCTTGAACCCCCTTGAATCCCTTCTATACAGGCCTAGGACTATTTACTGCTAAATATCAATTCAGCAAACAACTTGCCTGAGCATGGCCCTTCAGAGTTCACAAATCCCTTTCAAAAATCAGGAGTTGGGGGAGTGTATTGTGAAAATAGATACTGGAGGTGTGGAGGAAGTGAAATGAGGGTGGGCTGATAACTCCACCTGCCAGAGATATCCACATGCTGATTCCAGCCCAGCCAGGACAGCGTGATAGAACAGGACTGATTCTGTGCTCTGGGCCTGTGTTGGAGCTGGCGTGGACCAGCTAACAAGAGCCATTTGTTAAATATTCAGGAATTTTGTGAACTGGTTGTTAAACCCTTGAAAGCTTGAAATTAGCTGTGGTGAAAGTATTTACACTACAGAAATCACCAAACACTACCTATCAAGGCTTTAGGTTTATCAGAAAACCACTGGTCCTGCCCTTGATTCAACAGATCTGAAAATGGCCAGCAAGAGTGATAGTTTTGTTGTTGTTGTTGTTTTTCAAAGATTTTATTTATTTATTTATTCCCCACCCCCCATCCCGGTTGTTTGGCACTCGCTGTCTGTTCTCTGTGTGTTCTTCCCTGTCTGCTTGTCTTCCTTTTAGGCGGCACTGGGAACCAATCCTGGGACCTTCCGGAGGGGAGAGAGGCTGCTCAATCTCTTGCGCCACCTCAGCTCCCTGGTCTGCTGTGTTTCTTACTGTCTCTCATCTGTGTCTCTTTTTGTTGCATCATCTTGCTGCGCCAACTCTCTGTGCAGGCCAGCACCTCACGCAGGCCAGTACTCCTCGTGGGCCAGCTTGCTTTTCACCAGGCGGCCCTGGGAATCGAACCCTGGACCTCCTATATGGTAGATGGGAGCCCAATCGCTTAAGCCACATCCGCTTCTGAAGAGTGATTGTTAAACAGCAAGAACAATCAATATCTCTTCATGGCACTTTCTTACCCATAATCTCATTTTGTCCTTCCAGTGATGCTATATAAAGTAGAGATTATCACCCATATCCCATAGATGAGGATTCCAGGGCCCAGAGAAGTGTCTTTTCATGACCAGCTTGCAGTGCTGAGAAATAAACTCAGATCTTTAGACCGCATGCCTAAGGTTTCCCCAACACCCCAGTGGGAGGTGACTGAATAGGATCTAAACAAGCAATTTGGTCAGTGGTATGGAAAAGCTGTTTCTGTAAAAAGAGTTTTTAAACAATGAGTTTCCAAACAGAGGTGGCCAATTAACAAGGCAGTTGCCCAGGGATTAGCAATAATACTACATATTTGATCTGCTGAGAAAACACAGCATTGCTTCTAATAAATTATATACTTCACATTTGCACAGAAATTTTTGATTTATAAAGTCCTTTCACATATGTTGCCCCTGTAGATCAATTTCTTAAAAGTGCTTGGGACCTTGGGCCCTGTTTTGTAGACTGATTAACCCAAAACCCACCACCAACAGCCTTCTCCTCCTTTAACTGCCTCCACTATAAAAACTAAAGATTCACTTGAAAAAAAAACCTAAGGGGGTTGGATGTGGCTCAACTGGTTGGGCGTCCGTCTCCCATATGGAGGGACCCGGGTTCGATCCCTGGGACCTCCTGGTAAAAAATAAAAAATAAAAAAAAAGCTTAGGTTTTGGGAAACGGATGTGGCTCAAGAGGTTCGGCGTCCGTCTACCATATGGAGAGACCAGGGTTCAATCCCCGGTACCTCCCGGTAAAAAAAAAAAAAAAAAAAAAAAACAAAAAAAAACCTAAAGACTCACTTCTACAGCCTCCCTTAGAGCCCTGCAGACATGTAATCTAGTTCTGGCTATTGAAACTTAAGCAGAAGTCTGCTTCCCTAATAAAATGTACTGCCTTTCCCCACTTCATACTGCCTTAAACAAAGATATGATACTTGGTGCTGCAGCAGCTATCTTAGAACAATGAGGTGACAAACCAAACAGCTAAGAATGGCAGGGCAGAAAGACAGAAGAAGTATGAGTCCTTGATGACATTGTTGAGTATGTTCTATTTACTGTCCTTCAAGGGCAGTGCCTGTAAAAAGCCGTCACAGCTGCCCGAATGTTAAGTATAAAAGCAAAGCATAATATGTGTTAGGATGAAATAACCTCTTAATTCAAAATATTTTCTTGTTATATACACAATGGAAAAGATCTGAAATGATCTACACTGAGGTGTTTTGGGTTATTATCTCCAGATGATGAGAAAATATTAATGTAATAGTTACAGAGGAAGCTACAGAGAATCCAACAGTGGCTTAAAATAACAAGGGTTTATCCTGTTTATTCTTCTTACAAAATAAGAAGTCTGGAAGTAGGCGGCTGCTGGCACTGGTTCAGCAGCTCAATCAGGGCAGCATCTGTGCAGTCCCCTTGGCCTTTGCATCATCGTCTCAGGTGGTTACCACTCCAGATCTTACATCCCACATTTGAGGACGAAGAGATGCCACAAGCCCCATATGTTGATATGAGCAGGAAAAGCAAAGCCTCACATTTTCATCTTATTGGCCAGAACTGTGTCACATGGCTACCCAGATGCAAGGAAGGCTGGGAAAACCAGCGGACAGGTGCAGATGGGCATGGGAGAAGAGGGTGGAAATGGACATTGGGTTAGCCAGCTAATGGTTCCTACCAAAAAGGATAAGGATATTTAAGATTTTTCTTCTTGCTTCTCTGCATCGTCTAATTTTTCCACTGTGGACAAGTATTGCTTTTATAATTATAAATGGTATATTTCATTAAATAAAAACAAATAATGCTTGCAAATTAAATACAATGTCCCATTGATTTCTCCCAATTCCTTGTCCTATAAAATCTTATCCTTGTTTTAAGAGAAAGTAAAGCTCAGAAGTAAAAAGACTTTTCTAGGGACCACATTGTAAGTTGTGACAATGCTGAACAAAGGATGCAAGTATCTGGACTCCAAATCTCCTGATTTTTCTGCTACACCAACTTGCTATTAAATATCCGGAGACTTAGAAATGAAACTTCACAGATTGCTCATGAGGCTAGTGTTTTAGTTTCATAGGCTGCTCAAGCAAAGAAACAAGTCAGGTTAAACAATGGGAATTTATTCATTCATGGTTAGAGGCTAGGAAAAAAAGTCCAAGTCAAGGCAATGCTTTCTTTGCAAAGACTGTGGTACTCTGGGGCTGGCTGCCAGCAATCCTTGGTCCTTCGTCACATGGGAAGGTGGAATCTCTTGGTCTCTCCTTTCTTTTCCAGGTTCTGTTGACTTTTGGCTTCTGGCTTCTTCCTCTGTGGCTTTCTCTCTCTGTCTATGAATTTCCTTCCATTTATAAAGGACTCCAGTAATAGGATTAAGACCCAACCTGATGGGGCTGGGCCACACCTTAACTGAAGAAACCTCATCAAAAGGTCCTACATATAATGGGGGTCACACCCACAGGAATGGATTAGATTTAAGAACATGTTTTTCTGGGGTACACACAGCTTCAAACCACCCAGCCACATTTTCTGCCCAGCCTTTTCTTATTTCCACCCCTAGCAAAGTGTCACTCAGTGGAAAGAGTTCTGGCTTTGTTCTCAGATACACCTGGACCTGATTCCTGATCCTACCACTTACTATCCACGATGCCTTAAGCAGGTGGCTTTAACTCTCTAGGCCTCATGAACTCTTTGTTATTATTATTATTATTATCATAACTACTACAACTATTAATGTATTGAACACCCGCTATGTGCTCAAGGTCATAAAGCTACTAAAGGATGGAGCCAGGATTAAAATCAGGACTGATTCTGAATCAGTATTCCTAACCACTGATCTGCCTTTATCAGTATTCCTAACCACTGATCTGCCTTTATCCACTACCATATCTAACTACTCCCACTCACTTACCTTCCCCACCCCCAACCTCTGCAACCTGGGATACAGACCCTTGTCTCTTGTCCATTCTTGCTACGTTTTGCCTTCATTTACTCTTCTCTATTTCTTTCTCTCTGCCATAAGTCTGGAGCTGACTGTAACACATGCTATAACAGAGACCCAACTCCAGTAGCTTAAACACATTTTTATTTTCTCTTCTCTTTCTCTTACATAAAAGAAGTCTGGACATGGTTACTTAGGTCAGGTATCCATCATCAAACATTCTTCCTTATCTTATGCCTTCCATCTTCAAAGGTACTTCATGGTGACAAGGAAGACACTGCCTTTCCAGCCATCACATCCACATTTGAAATAGTAGGAAGGGACAAGTTTACAAGAGGTGACTCAGCAGAATCAATGTCCCTTAAAAAGCTTTCCTGGAAGCCCCATCCAAGTACTGCCATTCGGCCACTCTTATCTTTAGGGGAGACTGGGAAATATAGTTTTTCACATGGGCACATTGTCACACCTAATTCAAATTAGAGTCCTGTTATTAAGGAAAAAGAAAGAGTATGGTCATTTGGTAGACAGCTAGCTATCGCTACTACACTACCCTCAAAGAAGAAAAGGAGAATGGATGTTGTATTAGTCAGGGTTCTCTCGGGAAACAGAATCAACAGGAGCTATCTGTCAATAATACGAGATTTTATAAGAGTCTCTCATGCAACTGAGGGGATGCACAAGTTCAGGTTCTGCAGGCAGGCTGCAAACCAGGGGCTCCGATGAAAGTCCAATGAAAGGTCCTTGATGAGTTTCTGGGAGAAGCTGGCTGCCCAAAGATGAGCTAGGATAGTCTCTCCGAATATTGAAATCACTTCCCCTTTCAAGGCATTCAACTGATTGAATAAAAAAAGTGTTATCCATTGCTGATGAACTCTCCCTGATTGACGCAGATGTAATCAGCCATCTGCACAGTTACCTCACTGGTGACCGAAGTCCACAAATGCTCTTGTATTATAATTAGCCCAGTGCTTGCTTGACCAAACACCTGGACACAATTACCTGGCCGAGTTGACACATTAGCCTAACCATCGTAGATGTTGACTAGGCTTCTAGCTGTCTTTGCTACACCATTGTTAGAATTCCTTCAAAAGAGTACTGGGAGTATTTGGAAGAATTCTTTGGTGAGCCACTTAGATAGAAGACAAGACCCCCAAGAAAATGGTGCAATAATTATGGGACCCTAACTCATCTCTTAGGACTTTAACTACGGACTTTTGCTTTGCTGAATGGAGATGATTTCCTTAGACAACAGTGAGACTAAAGACTGCCAAGAGGAGTCCTATTGGTTTTCATTCCTCACCCCCAACAACATTTAGTCTCTTCTCCAAATACCCTTTTAACAAATATTTGAAGAATAATGGTTTGAATGGATGCCAAACTATTAGCCTGCCAGGGATTACTTATGCTCACCAATATCTGGTCCTCTGTTTCCTCTTTCTGAGCACAGAGGAAAAGTATACTACTCACCCCTCTTGAAGCTGGACAGGGCCATGTGACTGGTTTGGGCCCGTAGGCTGTAAGCAGAGGTGATATGTTTTACTTCTAGGCCAAAGCAGGCAGGGCAGGTATGAGTTCTCCTGGCTTCTCTCTTCCCCTGCCCTGATGAATGGAGAGGTCTTGTGCTGAGATGGTGGAGCTGCAGAATGAAGTTGTCTAGGTCACTGAGTGCCAACACATGGAGGACAGCTGCCCTGGGGTGTGGGATAGAGTCTCAGTGGACTTTGAGTAATCAAGAAATAAATTTTTCAGAATCACCCAAAAGTGGAAACAACCCAGATCTCTATCAGCTGCTGTATGGATAAATAAAATGCTGTCTAGCCATAAAATAGACTATTATTAAGCCGTAAAAAAGAAATGAAGGACTGATCCATGCTACAACATAGATGAACCTTGAAAACATTATGCTAAATGAAAGAAGTCAGTTACAAAAGACTACATATTGTGTGATTCCATTTATATGAAATGTCCAGAATGGACAAATCCCTAGAGACAGAAAGTAGATTAGTGGTTACCTAGGGCAAAGGGTCAGAGGGGAGTGGCTATAATAAAGTATGAATAAGGTGCTGTGGAGGCAGAGAGTGGGGATCAACTATTCCTTCTTGGAGAATGGTGGAAGGCATCATAGAGGAAGTATCATTTGAAGTCTACATTGAATAATAAGTAGAATTAGTCCCCTTCCTCCCCACCTCCCAAATATATATATATTGAGTATGAATGCCTTATGATTAGATACAGACTCATTGAAAGAAGACATAGAGGAAATTGTATGTGGTTTGGCATGCCTGGAGTATGAGAAATGAATCATCAAGATGGCAGAGCTCAGAAAACAAAGGGCCTTAAATTCCCAGCCAAGGTGTTTGGAACTTTATCCAGTGAGAGGAAGAAAACTTTTGGAGGGTTTTTTAACAGAGGGCTGGAGTGAGAATATCTGTAGTTTAGGCACCAGGCTAGGGACTGGATTCATGTAAATAAAAGATGGGTTGGAAGTTGGGTGGCTTGAGTCTATCAGTCCTATGAACATGTCCTACTTCCATCTGCCCCAGGGCCTTCACACATGCTGATCTTTTTGCCTGGTACACTCTTTCCTTACCTCCTCACCTGGTGTGAGAGTTTAAGGCTTTTGTGGACCCCAGAAAATACGTTCTTAAATTAATCCATTCTGTGGGTATAAACCTGTTGTAGGTGGGACCTTTTGATTAGATTCAGTTAAGGGCCATTTGATTAGATTAATTCAGTAAGGCATAGCCCAGCATGGGTATTAATCCTCTTATAGGATTCCTTTATAAACGGGATGAATATGGTGAGATAGACAGAAAGAAACCTATAAAAGCTAAGAGAGAAAAACCCAGAAGCCAGAAGCTGAAATCAATAGAACCTGGGAGAGAGAAAGCCATAGGAGCAGAAAGAAAGCAGGTGGAGGCCAGAAGCTGAAAACAAGACCTATAGGAGAAGGGAGAAGACAACAGATGCTGCCATTGTGCCCTGCCATGTGACAGGAGTCCAGGACTATGGGCAGCCATGTCTTTGGAGAGAGAGCTTCACTTGATGCGGACATTTGTCTCAGCCTCAGAACTATAAGCTTATAAATTAATAAATCCCCATTGTAAAAGCCAATCCACTTCCAGTGTAGTGTCTTGGCAGCCTTTAGCAAACTAAAACATCTGGCAAATCCTTCTGTATTAGTCTGCCAAAGGGAGAGCTGATACAAAGTACCAGAAATCTGTTGGCTTTTATAAAGGGTATTGATTTTGGGTAAAAGCTTACAGTTACAAGGCCCTAAAGAGTCCAACTCAAGTTTGCTTTCTCACCAAAGTCAGTTGCCCTGTGTTGAAGCAAGATGGTCACTGCCTGGTCTCTCCTTCCTGGGCTTCCTCTTCCTCTTGGTATAGGGCTCATGTCTTTCTGGGCTTTCTATATCAGATGCAAACTATCAAGTGAATGGCTTATCTCTCCCCAGGGAACCAGGATCAAGAATGACAGAGCTCGCTGTCTCTTCCCATTGTCTTCTTGAGTGAGTGCCCGTTTATATCGGCCCACCAAGGGGGTGGGGACTCAACCTGAGTCACACCCTACTGACTTGGTCAAATCAAAGCCTTGATCTTAACAGTTAATTTAATCAAAGACATCTCAACTGAATCTAATACAATTGAAGGGTATCACACCCAGAAGAATAGATTAGTTTACAAACAAAATCTTTCTCTTTTTGGGATTCACAAAAATCTCAAACAGTCACACCTTCTTATTCAAGTCTCAGCATAAAAGTCCCTTCCTCAGGAAAGCCCATCCCAGCTGAGGTAATGTTTACCCAAGCCAAACCTTGCCTCAGGCGTTTGCGGGGCACTACGCCCCACCTTCTTCCCGGACCCAACTTCCCCATTTCTCTCAGCCTATCACAGCATTCCCTCAACAGCCATAACCTTATTTGGACATGTTGGCCTTCTCCTCTAGCCTCCCCCCTCCCTCCCAAATCTTCCCCCCACGCCCAGCAACAGCTTAGCCCTATCAGAAGACAACACGCTCACCCCCGCCCAACTCTGCCTATAAAACTGCACAGCGCTCCCTGAATAAAGGTCTTACCTTCCAGCAAGCAAGTGAGTGGTGTCTCTTCATTTAGTACTGTCAGGGAGACCACAGGGCACCAAACGGCGACCCTGTGACAACTTCTCCTTAACCTCCGTGAAGACCAGGGAGCCGGGCCTGCGCTCTCCTGACAACTTCTTCACCCCCCCGCCGTTCCGGAGTGCACGCCGGACGGCCCACAACTAGCTCGTGTCGCTCCCCGGGCTGCAGCAGGGCTGATCACCCTCAGGCCCGGAAACAAAGCGGCACCAGCTCCTCAGACTAGGTTAAAATCCCTTATTTGGGGCTTTTATAGTATGTTGTCCTAGTACTTGTGTCAATTGTAATTAATTAACCATACATGGGACTCGAATAGTGTCCATCTCCCTCACTAAACTTCAGTTCCAACCAGGAGGGCAGGGGTCATGCTTGCAGTGTTCACTATTACATCTTCACTGTCTAGCACTGTCTGACCCATAGTAGGTGCTCAATAAATATTTGGCAAATAAGCCAAATGGATGGTATTATAGAATAAAGAACTTGGTTGGTCTTTGTCACTGGTGTCTGGGAGGTACCCTCTAAATCTTTGGAATGTCCTGTGTTAGGAGTGTCATTTGTTATTCTTCCCAGACCTACAGCTGGTAGTTTATGCTAATGAGATAACTCTGTGGGACCAGCCACACCCATAGCCTTAGGGTGGGGGTCTGGCCACACCGGAGAGATCAACCATGTGATTAGAGGGTTGGGATTTTGAGCCAGGTGACATCAGCCCCACCTCCCAACTCTTGGGAAGGGAGAGGGCAGGAGATTGAGTTCATCCACGTGGGCACTGATTCCAAGGCAACAAAATCCCAATACAAACTCTGGACACAGAGCTTCCATGATTGGTAATATACCGTGATATGCCAGGAGGGTATCTCATTCTGACTCCAAACAGAGAGGACCCAGAGACTAATTTTTGGAAATTCCAGACTTCATCCTATGTGTCTCTGCTTTTGGCTACTCCTGATGTACATCCATTTTATTTTGTTCACTAATAAAATTATCATTGTAAGTATTGTACTTTCCTGAGTTCTGTGAGTTGTTCTAGCACAGGGGTTCTTAACCAGGGGTCCACAGACCCCCAAGGGGTCCGTGAAAAGTTTTCAGGGGGTCTGTGAGAGTGAATCGAAAAAAATCAACTTATTTATTTTCTGACCTCTAATTGAAATCTAGCATTTCCTCCATTTATGAATGTATGTAATAAATTACAGTAGTATTCTGTGGTTTTCACTTGACTGGCAAAGGGGTCCGTGTAACAAAAAAGGTTAAGAACTTCTGTTCTAGCACATTATCAAACCTGAGAAGGCAGTGGTTGGAACCCCCAAATTTGTAGCCAGTTGGTCAGAAGTCCAGGTGGCCTGGGAAGCCCTGAACTTGTAACTGGTGTCTGAAGTGAGGGCAGTCTTGTAGACACTGTGCCCTTAACCTGTGAACTGTGTCTAACTCCAGGTAAAGAATCAGAATTGCATTGCAACTGGTGTCAGAAGTTACCATAGGCAGTTGGATGGGTAGGTGAATTTGTAGATGAATCTGGAATTATTAAGAGCTGGATTCAAGGTGAAATGTACTCTTAGGGAAAAGAAAATCATAAAACTAAACTTCCATGTTAGCAGGGAGTGGTTGGGAGTTCAGGCTTTGGAGTCAACCTGGTTTAGTCATGTCCCAGCTGTGTGACATAGAGCAAGTCACTTTCCTTCTCTGAAACTCAGTTTCTTTCTCTGTAAAATGGAGACAGTAATGTCTATCTCAATCAATTAGAGAGAACATAAAACAGCATTGTGTCACACAATAATAAGCCCTCAATATATGGTGATAATAATAGTAATGAAAGATTATTTTTGCCTTGAATCCTGACAATAATCCTAAAAATAAGCAGTGTTTCCCACACTTGCCTGATTACAAGAATCATCTGGGGAAGGGAGGAACACAGCATAAAAACGGATTCTCAAGCCCTCACCCTGGACATTCTGATTCAACTGGAATGGGGTGAGGTCTAGTGAGTCTGCATTCCAGGGGACTCTTACGATCAGGTAAGTTGGTAAATTGGATAAACACTGCGTTATTACTCCCACTTTACGAATTCCTTAGAGTGAGTCTTAAACGAATGCATCTCACATGTACCTTGATGTGCATGAGAGTCACTTGAGGGTCCTGTTAAAATGCAGATTCTGACTGAGTAGGGTCTGGGGTGGGCCTGAGTCCTAGATTTTTCACACACTCCAAGGTGTTGTTAATGCTCCTGGTCTGGGGATGACACTTTTAGTGGCACGGGCCTAACTCCGAGAGAGCTCAGAGGTTCTCAGATTTAGCTGCACTAGGGTGTCAGCTAAAGATGCTGATGCCTGGGTCCTACCCAATGATGCCTGGGTCCTACTAATGGGCTTTGGAAGTTTTTAAACCTCCCCAGGTGATTTGTTAGCCAGCAAAAGTGGGGTTCCTTGTCTGATACACTTCATTAATGACCCATTCTTGAGACTTCGGAGTTTTGAAGACAAAGAGTTTATTGCCAGCACATAGCAAGGAGGTCAGAGGCCTAAGGGCCTAAAATCCGCCTCCCTGAGTTTGAGGAGTTTAGGAATTTTATGGATTCAGAAGAGTAGGGTGAAGCAAGTATACACAAAGGTGAGCCTAGTTTGAAATGACCATAAACAAAGGAGAGTTCAGTCTAGCAAGTTTCATTAATTTCAGGTATTAACTTTTGGCTATTCTATAACATACTGGAAAAATAAGAAAAAAGCATCTATACCGTGTTTCAGTAATCATGATTATGATTTTTTTATTATGATTATGTAATTATGATTATGATTTGGTAATTCTTAACTCCCAATTACAATTCTGTAAAGCAAAGTTGGAGAACTACTGATTTAGGTAAAAGTCATGTAGCTCAAAGTCATATACATAGCTCATAAATGGTCAAGGAAGGATTTGAACCTGTGCTGTCTGACTCCACAGCCAAGTGTCTTATGAGAGAGTATATAAAATGGCAGCTGATATTATTAGTAGTATTACCAATAATGGGGGGGGGGATCCCTAGAAATAAGCCAAAAGAGGAAGCATGAGGCTGAGGTCAGAATCCAGAACCTAGGCACAGAAGGTGGCCAGGCCACTAGTCTGTGCAGGGGACAGTGGGAGAGACCCTGCCTGTATTGTCCCAGCTGTGAGCAGACAGAAGCAGACACATGTGGGCATGAGTGTGGGCATGAGCTGCTGCTCTCTCCTGCTGGCACCCCTCCAAGTGGCATGAGCAGCTGCTGAGGCCTGGCCCCATCTCACACCCACGCTGCTCTTTGAAGATGGAGACAAAAGCCAGGCTGTTCCGGATCTGAAATGAAAGTAGCACAACTGGCCAGCTTTGAGAAAACCGTGGCAGCCCCTAACTCAATTTCTTACCAATTATCCCAGTGAAATGTCTCTAACCGACGGAAGTCCAGGGCCTTGTTAACCAGAACTCCAGACTGCTGGAGACAGACAAACACTGCAGCCACCAAATTCATTTGGAAGATTCAAAGTAGGGAAAGGAGGCCAAAGAAGATGGGCTGTAAATTCAGAAACCACGAGAGGCGCCATCTGACACGAATAATAAAAATAGAAACTAGTGTTATTTATGTGCCAGGCTCCGTGCTGAGTGCTTTACAGGCATTATCTCACTGAATCCTCACCACAGCCCTCTGAAGAACATACTCTTGGCCCCACTTAACAGGTGAGGGGATTCAAGTTCAGGAAGGGAAATCACTTACCCAAGGTCATACAGCTACTAAGTGGCAGAGATGGGGTTTGACCCCATCTCGAGCTTTTAACCACGTTATATGCTGCTTCTGGTTCTGCAAAGCTGAGCCCCACGGATCACTGTGTACTTTGGCCTTTAAACAAAGGAAGAAATATTCTTCCCTGACTAGCGCCAATGTAATACTGTCCCTGCTCAGACGAGGAGAACCAGAGCCCACATCCATCTCTCTAAGCACCGTGTGGGGAAAGGACTGCCTTTGAGATGGCAGGAGGGCCCGAAAGGAGACGCTAATGAACAGACCGGGCTTTGAAGGGCGCCAGGAGGAGTGAGTTTGTTCTGAGCCTCTTGTCTTTGGTTTTTCATTAGACTTTTATGCTGTTTTAACTTTGCCCTGAGGATGTGGAAAGACAGGCCCTGTGTTACAAAGGCTTCCTACAGAAACAACTACAGGTGTGGTCATTTAATTTCCTATCTTTAAAAAAAAGATGCGGTATGGCCAGGTGACGTTTGGAACCAGCTGGCAGAATTTTGTTCTAAAGAGCAGCACTGTTACCGGTTCTTATTTTATCTCTCCCCCCAGGGCATACCTCAGTTTTGTGTCCTCAACCAAGGTGACTCCCAGGATCCCACATTATTTACTTCCGCCATCTGATCTCTGAAGCCTGAAAGTCCTTTCAGGGGAGGACAAAGGTTTCCATTCCATAATTAGAGACATGGCTGAAAGGCAAATAGCCATGAGAAAGGGCAGGTGAAGTCCGGAAAAGCGCCTTTCCAACCCATCAGCTGTCAAAGACCTGGAGCCATCACAGCTACCCACAACTAGAAAGGTCTTGAGGAGGGCAATGACCGTGAGCAAGAAGTTGGGAGCTGTCTTTAGTTTCAGGCTTTTAGCTAGCTAACAGATTGTGAGCCAAGAATTTGCATTTCCTTGTTATTGATTTTTTAAACTTCCAAGCTAATGAGGAAACGCTCTTCACTCAACTTCGGAGCTAGCTAACAAACTTGCTAGCAAATAACCGGATTCCATGGTCAAGCTCTTTTGTTCAGATTCATCCTGATTTGGAAACTCTTTAGCTAGCAAACTTGCAAGCAAATCGTTTTGGCTACAAAAACAAAGACGTTAATCTTCTCTTCCCAGTTCTTTCTAAGGACTATCAAGTGTCACCTCTGTTTCCCCAGGTCTCACCAGGCTTGGGTTGCAAATTGGTCACATAATAAATAGTAGCAAACATTAAAGCATCCTTGCCAGACACTGTTTTAAGGGTTTTACATGTATTAGCTCATTTGCTCCTTGCAACTCATTTTCAGTTCTATGAAAATGAAAAAACAAACCAAAAAAAAAAACAAAAAAAAAAAAACCTTTTTATCCACAATTTACACATGAAGAAACTGAGACACTGATGTTAGGTAACTTGTTCAAGGACATAGATAAGAGACCAAAAGCAGGATTTGAACCCAAGCAGTCTGATTCCAGAACCCACACTATTTTTTTCCTTTTTTTACACTTTAATGGTAAACTTTTTTTCAGAAAAGTGCACAAATCATAAGCATACAGCTCAGTAAATTTTCATAAGCAGGGACCAAGGCTTAGATCAAGAAACAGAATGTTATCAGAACCCCAGAAAAGTCCCCTCCTGCTTAATACCTGCCTCTTCTCCCCACCCCCTGCCCCCACATGCAGTGTACTTCTCTCCTGACTTCCAATAACACAGATCACTCTGCCTATTTTTGAACTTTATAAATCTATTCTTTCGTGACTAGTTTCTTTCACTCCTAATGTTTGTTCAATTAATCCACGTAATTGCAAGTAGCAGTCGTGCATTATCCTCATTGCTATATAGCAGTCCATTTTCTGGGTATCCTACAATTTTACAACTTCTTTGGATGGACATTGGAGTTATTCCCAGTTGGGTACTCTTTCAAATAGCACTGCTATGAAGATTCTTGTGTTTGTCTTTTGTGACTTGATGAGTGCATTTCTGTTGGATACAGACCTAGGAGTGGAATTACTGGGTCACATGATACATGTATGTTCAATTTTAGTAGATACTGACAAACCATTCCATTCCAGTTGCTCTACATCCTTGGCAACACAGTTGAGTTTTTAATTTGAGCTATATGGGTAGATGTGCAGTAGTGTCACATTGTGGTTTTAACTTGCATTCCCCTAATGACTAATGAAGTAGAGCACCTTCTCTGAAAGTTATTGCCCATTTTGATATTCTCTTTGGTAAAGCTCTTGTTCAAGACATTTGCCTGTTTTTCTATTGAGTTGGGTCCTCTGGTGGTTTGGAGCTATGTACCCCAGAAAAACTTGTTCTTAAACTTAATCGATTCCTGTAGGTGTGAAACCATTGTAAACAGGACCTTTTGATGAGGTTTCTTCTGTTAAGTTGTGGCCCAACTCAAGCAGGATGGGTATTAATCCTATTACTGGAGTATAAGCAGAATGAAATTTAGAGAGAAAGAAAGCCACAGAAGAGGCAGCCAGAAGCTGAAAGTCCACATAACCCAGAAGAGAAGGAGAGGCCAGGAGAACCGCCAGGTGCATTGCCATGTGACGGGAGCCCTGGACCCAGGTATAAGGTAGCCAGCCCCAGAATGCCAATCTTTGGGAAGAAAGCACTGCCTTGATGACAGCTTGAGTCTGACTTCTCCTAGCCTCAAAACTATGAGCCAATAAATTTCCACTGTTTAAGAAACAACCCATTGCATGGTATTTTCTTCATCAATGAGGAAAATATACATTTTTCTTTCTCTTATTGATTTGTAGGAATTCCTTAATAATTCTGGATGTAAGACCCTTCATTGGCTATATGTATTGTAACTATCTTTTCCTACTTTGTGCATGACCTTCTCACTCTCTTAATGGTATTTTTTAATGGACAAAGTTTTTTTTTTAACAGCTCTATTGAGATATAGTTTATATACCATACAATTCACCCATATGATATGTACAATTTAATGGTTTTAGTATTTATAGAGTTGTTTAATCATCACCACAATCAATTTTAGAACATTTTCATCATCCCCAAAGAAACCCCACACCCATTAACAGGCACTCCCCATTCCCCTCCAGGCCCCCTCCACCTTAGCACTTTACTTTCTGTAAAAGCTTGTATAGTAATATAGTCTAATTTATAAAAATTTTGTTTCCTTTATGGTTATAGCATTTTGTTTAAGAAATCTTTGCCTAATTCCAAGGTTATGAAGATGTCCTCCTATATTTTCTTATAAAAGTGTTATAGTCTGGGAGTGGATATGGCTTAAGCAGTTGGGCACCCACCTCCACATGGGAGGGTCCTGGGTTCAGTTCCCAGTGCCTCCTAAAGAAGAGAAGCAGACATAAGAAGCTGATGCAATGAGCTGATGCAACAAGCTGACCCAACAAGCAGGGTGTGGATGTGACTCAAGCAGTTGGTCACCCACCTCCACATGGGAGGTCCCAGGTTTGGATCCGGGTGCCTCTTAAAGAAGATGAGCAGACAACAAACAGACACAAGGAGTGGGGACAATGAGCAGACAATGAGCAGACACAGCAAGGGGACAGACAAGGGAGCCATCTCAGGGGGAAAAATGTGTTATTGTTTTACCTTTCACATTTAGATCTTTAAGCCATCTGTAATTAATTTTTGTGAGTATACAATTGCCTCAGCATCATTAATTGAAAACAAATCAGGTGACCTGTGTGTACCTTCTGTTTCTGGCCTTTCTATCCAATTCTGTTGGTCTATTTGTCTATCCTTGAGCCAGTACCACACTGTCTTAATTTCAGTAGCTTTATATTACATCTTGTCATCTGATAGTGTAATTCCTCCAGCTTTGTTCTTCTGGATTCTTTTGACTATTCTTAGCCCTCCAGCAAGCTTTTCAATTTCCATCAAAATACACGTTAATATTCTTTAGGACTGCACTAAAACTATGGATACATTTGGTGAGAATTATCGTCTTTACAATAGTGGGTCTTTTGAATGTACTATCTTTCCTTTTAAAAAATTCTTTAATTTCTCTTAATAATGTTTTGCAGAGTTGTTTTTTTTAGGTTGTACACATCTTTCATTTAAATACTCCAAGATACTTGATTTTTTTACATGCCATTACAAATGGATTTTTAAAAATTTCATCTGCACTCTGCTGTTGGTATTAAGAAACAAGAGTTTTTCATATTGACCTTGTCTCCGGTGGCCTTGCTAACTTCATTTAGTAATTTAATAGCGATTCTTTTGGGTTTTTCATATATACAATCATATTATCTACAAATAATGACATGTATTTCTTCCTTTCCAATAACTATGCCTCTAATTAATTTTTTCTTGTTTTACAGTTCACTTCCCTAAGTGCTATGCAGAACATCAGAGCTCTTTGTAGAATCCACTCCCCTCCCAAGTCCAAGAATTTCTGGGCTCCCACAGCAGGTATTCTTTTTTTTTTTTTTTTTTAAAGATTTTATTTATCTATTCATTTATCCCCCCCTTGCTGCTTGTGCTCGCTGGGTCAGCCAACCACGCCGTGCGGGTGGGCTTGCCTTCACCAGGAGGCCTCGGGAACCAACCCGGGGCCTCCCATATAGTAAACGGGAGCCCTACTGATTGAGCCACAGCCACTTCCCAGCAGGTATTCTTTAAATGTGTTCATTTATCACTTTAGGAATGCTTTTTGACCCAAAGAACAGAAAACCTGGCGATAGTGGCATACATAAATAAGAGCTTATTGTGTCAGTCCCCTAAAGTAGAGTTTAAATGCATGACTGCTGCCGCTCCAGACATCACATCCACCTTCAAGGCAGGAAGGAAAAGGGAATACGGGCCCCCTTGTTTATACCCTGAATACTTTCCCAGAGGCCCCCAGAGCAGATTGCCCCTTAGGTCTCTTGACCAGAACTAGGTCACATGGTCACCCCTAACTTCAAGGGAACCTGGAAAAGTGGGATACAGGCTTATCATAATTAACTTAGACTAGATTTATAATCTGGAGCCAGACATGTTGGCTTTTTTTAACAAATGACAGTTCAGTTAGCAAAGAAGGGGGAATGGCATTGGATAAGCAACTAACGGCATCTATACAACTCATATACATAACTCAACTTACCTCTACCGCGACAGCCTTCAGTCTGCTCTCTCTTGCATCCACAGTGCATCCCTGTATTTCCTCTGGATGACATCATCTTCTGCCACAGCTAAAGCCTCCAGGTGGTCAAGATGCCCTGGGAGGTAGCAGCTGTCAAATAAAAAATATATCCAGACTTAGTAAAGAGAGACTTTATTGGAAAGGATTATAGCAAAGGTGAAAAGGGACTATTGCAATAGGGAGAACACTCTGACCATGAGATCTGCAAGCGTCTCCAGGGTAAGGAGAAAAGGATTTTTCTTTTGTAGAGAAAAGGAGACTAAAAAGAACTGGGTATGGGATTCTGATGAAAGGGTGGTTTGATTGGATAGTAGCTCAGAGAATGTTTTACCCTGAGGCCAGGCTATTCTCCAGAGGGGTTGTGTGCTGGCTCAGGCTAGGGTGAGTCAACATTTAGGGGCCTGTAAGAGGAAGAGAAGGTTACCCAAAGTTTGATTAACAAGAATTTTGCTCTGATTGATCAGAGGGCACAAATAGCTCAGCTAATCATTTACGCAGCAAAGAATGGGAATTTGGAGATTCTGTGCCTGGCTAGGTAAACGAGGGGGGCATTCGTGAGTCTTATCTAGGTCATATGGGGAGAGCTGTTTCTTTGCCATTTTCCAGAACATGAAAGGGGAGGTAGGGGATTTCTTAACCTTTGTTGTTTTCCAGGATCACAGGGCTTGGGTCAAGTTCAACATTGTCAAGCCAATTGAAAAAATACTTTTCTCCTTTTAGGCTACACTCAGAGTTGTCTCCAGTAGTATTGCTTGTTCCCAAAACATTATAGAATTTCTAGTAAAATGGTTCACTCACATCCCTCTCCTTTGTTAGGCCTTCTCACAAGTGCCTGGGGCTGAGCCCAGATTCACATGAGAACTACTGTGCGAGCTGCCCCCTGTGAAAAGCAAAATTTATTACTGAGTCAAGTTGGATATGCTAGATGCTGTCTTTCCTCAGGATAAATTCTCTCCCAGGAGACGATAGTGTTCTAGTGAGCTGGGATTCTAATCTGAATCCCCTCTCAGGCTCTAGCTAGACCCTGGCTACACATAAAGAGAAGTGAGAAACTTGGAGAACATTTTGGCTTCAGAGTACTTTTAAACTTGGAAGACAAGGCAGGTTTGAGTGCTTTTAGCCAGTTGGGGAGTCAAGGAATCTGGGGTCTAGTCCCAGTCCTGGTACTAACTGGTTAATCAATCTTTGGCCTCAGTTTCCCCAACTGAAAAAAATAAGATAATTGAATGAGATGGTTTTCCATGTTCAACCCAGCTCATCTGTTTTTAGAGACCACCTCATGAGAATGTGCTGAGGGAAAGCTCCAGTGGGCCCTCAGTATTTGGCAGCTTAGATCCTGAGTACCCAAGGAGGGGGCTCCTATATTATCTCCAGATTAAAGAGGCGGAAATTGAATCAGAAAGTTCAGGCGATTTCCCAAGATGACATAGATAGTAAGCAATGGATTCAGGATTCGAACCCAAATCTTCTGATTCCATCCCAGGCTCTTCACTACCATGACATGTGGCTTCAACCAATACCAATACAACTCTGGGAATGGGGCTTCTGGGACCAGCTGTGCAACACCTCAGATGCAGAGAACAAGCTCTTGCTTCTGATGAAGTGGAATGAGCTCTCAAGTGAAGGGCAGGGCTATCATCCTATCATCTACCCATTGTGAACAGTCTGCCTACATGATTATACTTTTCTGCTAAGCCCTTGGTGTTTTTCTGCCTTTCCCTACCACGGGCTTCTTGTTTTATGATTTCAATATAAATAATTTACTGGGAATTGTCAATTCCCCAGATTTCTCAGTTTGCTATCAGAACCAGATTGCCCAAATCTGTAGTTGAGTTGAAGAGGAAGTAAAAATACACTTAGCCCGAAGCCCCTGGACTGAGATAGAAGGAGGCCACAGCACTTGCTGGCCCTGTCATTCATTCATTCATTCATTCCATTCATTCATTCAGTGGCATCTCAGGTCTGCCACCAAAGAGCCCTGTAAACAGACCCAAGTGTGTGTTTTCTCTTCCCAGAGACTCCATGGGAGGCTATATACTGATTCCAACATGTCTACCTCAGATACTTTTTGTGAGACTGTTTTGAGCTGCCTCAGTTTCCCCCAAAGTGACCAACCTTTGGGAGACCAACAGGCAAAAAACAAATGGGAGTATTCAGCTGTCTGACCATAGTCTGAGGCTAAGGGAGTCAGCATCCCCAAATTCCAAACCCGCCACCAGTCACCTACTGCTGTGGGTTCCTGAGGAAACTATGCAGAAATCCAGGCAATACCCAACTCCTTATGACTTAGCTGTCTCTCATTCTAATAAGTGTGGTTGTCAACAGAGGAGCAGAAAGAACTCCTTTTTCCCCTCTTGGCTAAGGTTTCAATCAGGGTGTCTCAAATTCTCGTTGGTAAAGGACTATTTTTTTTTTTCCAATCTGTCACAGATGGATACTTTTATAAAACACAATAAAAATGAATCACTAGGTGAAAAAAACCATACGAATTCAAAGTTCAAATGTTTTATTATTAGATTCAACAGACAAAATGACTGTCAAACTGGTATAAAAATTTCTGAACACTTTTATTCTTACTTTTAGTCCTTGACTTGTCACAGAACAGTTTCAAGCAGGTTACAGTGGTCCATGGAGCACAGTCAACTAACACGTTGCCAGGCCACGGATGTCACATATGTGGCACATGTGCCATCGCTCCCCTATGCCACAACCACAGCAGACATTGCTAATTGATCACAATACTCTTTCCTGCAGATCTTGAACGCGGCCCCAGATTCCTTCTCAGCACATTCATCCACTCCCCAAGTCCGACTGGGCATTCAAAATACAAATGATTTGCCCTCCCTGGTTCATTTTTCCCAGCCCCATGCTCTGAACCTGGCTCTTCTGACAGCACAGAGCTGTTGTGCCAAGTCACCCACTCCACCCCTCCTTTCCACTCTAGCCAACCTGCAGATGGGTCTTCCAAGGGGGCAGAGCCTGTCAGTGGGGGAGGCAGCCCCAGGACTGGATTCATTGTAGGGAAGAGAGAGAAGAGCAGTCCTGAAGTATCAAGGAAAGGAAACACCAAGAAACTTTCTCCCCTATCCAAATCTATTTATGATCTCTTTGTACACACACACATAGCAGCACGGCCTAATATGTGCTTTGAATCTTTGACTAAAGATGCCATCTGTGGAGCACCTACAATGTACCAGGCTCCATTTTAGGTGCTCTATTTTTGCTATCTCAACCCATCATCTACCACCCCCATGAACTAGCCGTTATTATATCCTCATTTTAACAGAGGATGAAATTTAGAGGGGCAAAGTGACTGTTTCAAGGTCACCCCGTGAGAGTGATAGAATTTGGATTCAAACGGAGGTCTGCCACGTTCCAAGGCCTGATCTTTTTTTCACCTCACACTCTCACCTTCATGCAGACTAAGATTGGAGGTGGGGATGAGGAGCTTGAGCTCCCCCTGGAGGTGAAACTATTCAACCCACAGTTGTCTCCAAATGGCACTGTCAAGCAAGAGGGCAGCACTTCCCCTCCGCACCACTAGATGGCAGGAGACGTCAGACCAAGGCTCAGACCCAAACTCAGTCTTTTACCTTAAGGATCATATATTGGTGTGGTTTGAGGAATTATAATGTCCATTCCCACTGTCTGTGGGTGTTGCTAAGGGGTTTCATTTGACATTATCCCTTTACCTCTCTGGGTTCTGGAATCTCATCATTTTGAGGTGGGAGGTTACAGAGTGTGACCCCAAAAGTCTGATTCAGTAAGTCAGTACTGTATCAAAAGCATTGGCTGGAGAATTCACCCATCTGGCCTCAGCAATCTGGCCTCCTAGACAACTGTGGAAATAAATAAAACCAAATGAGAAAATGAGAATAACAACTGCTACTATTTATTGAGCTCCATATGCTGAGAACCATGTTAGATATATATATATGCATATTCCTAAAATTCAAACAACATTCTTTTGCATTTCTTCAGGGAAGTGGAAATTTTCATTCTTTGAAGAAGGGATTTTTCAAAAGAGCCTGAAGTCATTTGGTATAGAGGCAGATAAATAACGTGGGTGGTGGACCTGAATCATGGCTGTATTTGATCCAAAATGAAATGATCATTTTGGTAATTAGATCAATTTCCTTGTGCCTCAGAAACCAGCTCTTGAGACTACTAAAAAAGGGGGGCCTGGAAGAATTTGAACAGTGATAGTCCTCCAAGAGAATGTTGACCTTTTTTTTTTCTTTTCAGAAAAGCAGCATTTGTTTATTTCCTGAATCAAAGACCACTTATCTTACTGTAGAAAATGGAAAATGGAAAAGACCAAACAGGAAAATATAAACTATTGTAATCTGTTATTGTTTTTGTCTCCAATTTTTTTGCTTTTAAAATTATGCTGCAATGAATATTATTGCATTTCTATACATTTTGCACATCATTCGTTATTTCTTTTATAATATACATATCTAGAACTAGAATTTCTGGATCAAGTATATATATATATATACACACATATTTTTTATCACTTAGAATTTTTATTTTACTTATTGAAAGCATCGATTTAAACAGAGATAGATCTTTATTCTATGTCACTCTTGTGCATACAAAGGAAAATAGAAATGAAATAACATGGTAACAGAGGCTGATGCTTACAATTAGTTTTCTTTTTTTTTTTTTTTAACTCAGTCTTAGATATCCATGGTTTGCATGCCAGCAAGGGTTTTGGTGATCCCACATTTCTTAAAATAATGTTCCTCTTCGGTCTCTGGAATTTTTTCCAAGCCTCAGACACCCATTTTGTAAGTTTTGATGTGCATGGGCAGATAATGACAAACACAACATGACTACTGTCTGATTAATGGTTATAGTGAAACATCCCAAATTAAATTGTGAAAAATGCATCTCTTGGACTCAATGAAATATAATATCTCTCTGCTTCCAGTCTTGCCCTCCCTCATATTCATCCACTAAGAAACCACCAGAGTGATCTATCCAAATCACAACCCTGCTTAAAACTCTTTTTTTTTTTTAACTTTATTTTGTACATTTAATAATTGAAAATATAAACAATTAAAAAGTAAACACAGATGAATAAATATATACATTTCTCAATTAAATGTAATGGATACATATAAAAAATTTTTTGAATCAAACAATATGTTACACAATATATTTGGTTCATAGTAATGCACTCATACAGTATTTGTCCTTTTGTGTCTGGCTTGCTTCGCTCAACATAATGTCCTCCAGGTTCATCCATGTTGTCATATGCTTTACGACTTCATTTTTTCCTACAGCTGCATAATGTTCCATCATGTAAATAGACCACAGTTTGTTTATCCATTCATCTGTTGACGGACACCTGGGTTGTTTCCAACTTTTGGAAATGGTGAATAATGTGGCTATGAACATCGGTGTGCAGATGTCTGTTCGTGTCACTGCTCTCAGTTCTTCTGGGTATATACCCAGTAGTGGTATTGCAGGGTCACATGGCAAGTCTATATTCAACTTCTTTAGGAACTGCCAAACAGTCCTCCATAGTGGCTGTACCATCCTGCATTCCCACCAACAGTGAAGAAGTGTTCCTATCCCTCCACATCCTCTCCAACACTTGTAGTTCTCTGTCTTTTTAATAGTGGCCATTCTGATAGGTGTGAAATTATATCTCAATGTAGGTTTTTGTTGTTGTTGTTGTTGTTGTTTTTACCAGGAGGTCCCAGAGATCGAACCCAGGTCCCTCCATATGGGAGTTGGATGCCCAACCATTTGAGCCACATCTGCCCCCCCCAATGTAGTTTTGATTTGCATTTCCCTAATCATGAGTGATGTTGAGCATTTCTTCATGTGTTGTTGTTTGTTTGTTTGTTGCCATTTGAATTTCTTCTTTGGAGAAATGTCTATTCAAGTCTTTTGCCCATTTTTTAATTGGGTCATTTGTCTTTTTATTGTTGAGTTGTAACATTATATATCCTGGATATTAAACCCTTTTCAGATACGTGATTTCCAAATATTTTTTCCCATTGAGTTGGCTGCCTTTTCACCCTTTTGACAAAGTCCTGTGAGGTGCAAAAGAGTTTAATTTTGAGGAGGTTCAATTTATCTATTTTTTCTTTTGTTGCATGTGCTTTGGGTGTAAGGTCCAAGAAACCACCACCTACTACAAGGTCTTGAAGATGTTTCCCTACATTTTCTTCTAGTAGTTTTATGGTCCTGGCTTTTATATTGAAATCTTTGATCCATTTTGAGTTGATTCTTGTATAGGGGGTGTATTAGTCAGGCAAAGGGGCGCTAATGCAATATACCAGAGATTGGTTGGTCTTTACAAAGGGTATTTATATGGCATGGAAGTCCACAGTTACCAGGTCATAAAGCATAAGTTTCTTCCCTCACCAAAGTCCATTGCCACATGTTGGGGCAAGACAGCTCCCGACGTTCGCCACGGGGCAGGCTTCTTGGTTTCCTCTCTTCCCGGGGCTGTGTTTCTCTCTGGACTTAGCTCCTCTGGTTCCTCCACAAAGTCAGCTGCAGACAAAGAGTCTCTCTAGGCTTTGCTTCTCTCCACAAGGCCAGCTGTGAACTCTCAGGCGAATGGCTCATCTCTATCCTGGGGCCTTCTCTCCAACATCAAAACTCCAACATCAAAAACTGCTCCCTCTGTCCTTTGCCTTGCCTTTTATATTTGATTCCCCCATCCACCACAGGGTGGGGCTCAACACCCTACTGGCCCAGTTAATGCCCTAATCATAACTTAATCATGCCCAGATTAGCATAAGAATTTACAAGAATGATCCAATTATATTTTTGGAATTCATAATTACACCAAACTGCCAAACGGCTACAGGGGGTGAGATAGGGGTCCTCTTTCATTCTTTTGGTTATAGATATCCAGTTGTCCCAACACCATTTGTTGAAGAGACTGCTTTTTTCCCATTAGCATGGGTTTGGTAGGTTTGACTGTATAGGTGAGTGTTTATTTCTGGGTTCTCAATTCTATTCCACTGATCCATGTGTCTATCTTTATGCCAGTACCATGCTCTTTTGACCACTGTAGCTTTGTAATATGTTTCAAGGTCAGGTGGTGAAATTCCCCCCACATTGCTCTTCTTTTTTAGAATGCTTTTGGTTATTCAGGTGCACTTACCCTTCCAGATGAATTTGGTAATTGCCTTCTCTAATTCTGTAAAGTAAGCTGTTGGGATTTTGATTGGTATTGCATTGAATCTATAAATCAGTTTGGGCAAGATTGACATCTTCACGATATTTATTCTTCCAATCCATGAACACAGAATGTCTTTCCATTTGTTTAGGTCTTTTAAATTTTCTTTTAGCATTGTTTCGTAGTTTTCTGCATATAGGTCCTGTACTTCTTTGGTTAAATTAGCTCCTAGGTATTTGAGTCTTTTTGTTGCTAATGAAAATGGAATTTTCCCCCTGATTTCCTCCTCAGATTTTTCAGTACTAGTGTACAAAAACATTACTGATTTTTGCATGTTGATCTTGTATCCTGCCACTTTGCTGAACTCATTTATTAGTTCAAGTAGCTTTGTCGTGGATATTCAGGATTTTCTAAGTACAGGATCATGTCATCTGCAAACACTGAGAGTTTTACTTCCTCTTTTCCTATTTGGATGCCTTTATTTATTTTTTTTCCTTGTCTAATTGCCCTAGCTAGAACTTCTAGTACAATATTGAATAACAATGGTGACAGTGAGCATCCTTGTCTTGCTCCGATCTTAGAGGGAAAGCTATCAACCTTTCCCCATTGAGTATGATGTTGGCTGTGGGTTTTCCATAAATGCCTTTTATCATATTGAGGAATTTGCCTTTTATTCCTATCTTTTGAAGTGTTTTTATCAAAAAAGGATGCTGGATTTTGTCAAATGCCTTTTCTGCATCTATTGAGATGATCATGTGGTTCTATTCCCTTCAATTTGTTAATGTGGTATATTACATTGATTGATTTTCTTTTGCTGAACCAGCCTTGCATACCAGGAATAAATCCCACATGGTTGTGATGTATAAGTCTTTTGATATGCTGTTGGATTTGAATTGCAAGTATTTTGTTGAGAATTTTTGCATCTATGTTCATTAGAGAGATTGGTCTGTAATTTTCTTTTCTTATAGAATCTTTATCTGGCTTTGGTATTAGGGTAATGTTGGTTTCATAAAACGTGTTGGGTAATTTTTCCTCCCCTTCAATTTTTTAGAAGAGTTTAAACAGGATTGGTGTTAATTCTTTTTGAAATGCTTGGTAGAATTCACCTATGAAGCCATCTGGTCCTGGACATTTCTTTGGTGGGAGATTTTTGATGATGGATTCAATCTCCTTAATTGTGATTGGTTTGTTAAGTTCTTGTATTTCTTGTAGCGTCAGTGTAGGTTGGTTGTGCATTTCTAGAAATTTGACCATTTCATCTAGGTTGTCCAGTTTGTTGGCATATAGTTTCTCATAATATCCTCTTATGATTCTTTTTATTTCTGTGACGTGGTTTGTAACTTCCCCCCTTTCATTTCTCATTGTATTTATTTGCATCTTCTCTCTTTTTTTCTTTGTTAGTCTAGCTAGGGGTTTGTCAATTTTATTGATCTTCCTAAATCAACTTTTGGTTTTGTTGATTTTCTCTATTGTTTTTCTGTTCTCATTTTCATTTATTTCTGCTCTAATCTTTATTATTTCTTTCCTTCTGCTTGCTTTGGGATTGGTTTGCTGTTCTTTTTCTAGTTTCTCTAGTTGTTCAGTTAAATCTTTGAGTTTAGCTCTTCCTTGTTTTTTAATATAGGCATTTAGGGCTATAATTTCCCTCTCAAGACTGCCTTCGCTGTTTCCCTTAAGTTTTGATATGTTGTGTTCTCGTTTTCATTTGTCTCAATAGATTTACTGATTTCACTTGCGATTTCTTCTTTGACTCATCAATTATTTAGGAGTGTGTTATTCAGTCTCCACACAATTGCAAATTTACTTTTTTCCTATCTATTATTATTATTATTTTTAAAAGGTTTATTTATTTACTTTATCCATTTTAACCCCCCCCTTCCCCA